>JASUUJ010000196.1:0-122229 GCA_030449895.1 Citrus mangshanensis
TATTCGGGCCGACGTCGCTTCGTTCAAGCGCCGCACTCTGAGTCAGTGGACGAAGTTGGCCAGCCCGCCCCCAAGGCTGTAGCCCACCCGTTGTTGTGGCCTTTCCGCTGGATGAACTTGGCGCCCGGCCTTGGGTGAGATGACCCACAGGCGGCTGCTGACCGTGGCCCTATTTTTAGCACCGCAGGCCCCTCGCAGTGTCTCGTGCCATTCCGAGTCAGTGGATGAAGGTTGGCCGCCCTTTAGGGCTGCATATTACACCCGTTTTTAATAGCCTTTTTCAGCTGGACGAACTTAAGGTGCCCCTGACCTTGGGTGAATTTATTTTTGTTTTAACTATACCCATGACTATTTTGGCACATGGAGGCGCTCGCAAAGTCTCTCGCCACCATTCAGTCAGTGAGATGAAGTTGTCATACCCCCAAGGCTATAGCCCACCCGTTTTTTTGTGGCCTTTTTTCAACACAGACAGGACTTGGCTCCCAGCCTTGGTGATTATTTTCAGGCAGCTGTGCCAGCAGCCCTATTCCAGGCACCACGGGGGCTACCATGATCGCTTGTTCCAGTCCAGTGACGAAGTTAGCCAGCCCGCTTTGAGGCTACTCGCCACCCGTTTTTGTGGCCCCTTTTTCAGCTGGACGAGGCCGCGTGACCTTGGGCGAGTTGACCACAGGGCGGCTGAGCCGTGGCCTATTTTTTGGCACACGGAGCCGCTCGCAAATCTAGCGCCATTCGAATCCGGCGGACAGAAGTTACAGCCAGCCCACCCCAGGATAGCCGCGTTTTACATGGCCTTTTTTGGTGGGCGAACTTGGCTCCCGACCTTGGGTGGTTATTTTTGGTAGCGGCGATTACCCGGCCCGATCTATTGGCACATGGAGGCGCCATAAAGTCTCGCACCATTCCGATCCGGCGGACAGGGTGCAGCCAGCCCACCCCAAGGCTATAGCCACCATTTTGGTCTTTTTCCGCTGGACGAGGACTTGGCTCCCGACCTTGGTGATTATTTTGGGAACAGCTGTGCCAGCTCCCAGCCTGTCTTTCCCAGGCACACGGAGGCCAATCATGAAAGTCTGGCGCCCCCTTCCAGGAGTCCGTGGACGAGATTTGCTGGCCAACCCACCCCCAGGGTATAGCCCACCCGTTTGTGGCCTTTTCCGCTGTGGACGGACTTGGCTCCCAGCCTTCGGGCGGTTATTTTAGTAGCAGCTGCTGCTTATTTCAGCCACACAGCTGCAGACCAGCTGGCAGAGTCTCATGCATTCAGTCAATGGACGGTTGTCAGCCCCACCCCAATGCTATAGCCCACCCGTTTTGCTTTCGCTGGGCGAACTTGGCACCTTTAGCCTTCGAGCTGTTATTATTTTATTATTGGCTGTGCCCGCTGACCTCTTCTTAACACATAGAGACGCTACCATAAAGTCTCGCCATTCGCGTCAGCGACCCAGTTGGCCGAAGCCACCCAGGCTATAGCCCACCGTTTGTGGCCTTTTTCCGCTGGATGAACTTGGCGCCCGGCCTTGGATGGTTATTTACAGTGGCGGCTGTGTCAGCAGCCCTATTTATATGGCACACGGAGGCCGTTCGAAGATCTCATTACCATTCCGAGTCGAGCGGATGAGATGTCCAATACCCAAGGCTATAGCCCACCCGTTTTTGTGGCACTTTCGCTGGGTGAACTTTGTACCCGGCCTTCAGGCCATTATTTTACTGGGCGCAGCGGCTGTGTCGCTTAACCCTATTTTGAAACACACATGAGCCTTTCGCAATGTCTGCCATTCAGGAGTCCAGTAGATAAAGTTGGCCAAACCCACCCCAAGGCTATAGCCCACCCGTTTTGTGGCCTTTTCGCTGAATGAACTTGGCCTTACCAGCCTTGGGTGATTATTTACAAGCCTTGGCTGTGGGCGCGCGACCTATTTACAACAAATGGAGACGCTGGCAATGTCTCACGCCATTCCAAGAGTCCGAGGCGGACGAGGTTAGCCAGCCCCACTGAGCTATAGCCACCCGTTTTTGTATTTTTTTAAGCTGTGGGCAGACTTGGCCACCCGGCCTTCGGGCGGTTATTTTTGGGTGGCTGAGCCCATTGGCCTATTTTTGGTACCGCGGAGCCTACCATAAAGTCTACAAGCACTTGATTCGAGGTCAGTGGACGAAAGAGTTAGCCAGCCCACCCCCAAGGCTATAGCCCACCCAGTTTTGTGGCCTTTTTAGGCTGGACGAGGAACTTGGCTCCTGACCTTAGTTGTTATTTTTGGTGGCAGTGCCAGCGGTCTATTTTTGGCACATGGACGCTCATAGGAGTCTCTACCGCGCCATTCCGAGGTCAGTGACGAGTTGTGGCCCACCCAAGGCTATAGCCACCCATTTTTGTGGTCTTTTCCAGCACAGACGGACTTGGCTCCCGGCCTTGGGCGATTATTTTAAGTGTGGCTATTATGTGGCTATTTTGGCGCACGGGCGTCAGCGAAGTCGCTTCCTTCCAGTCCAGTGGGGCCAGTTAGCCCAGCCCCACCCCCCAGGCTATAGCCCACCCGTTTTTGTGGCTTTTTCCGCTGGAGCGGACTTGGCTCCCGGCCTTGACCGGTTATTTTAGTAGCGGCTGTACCGCGGCTTCCTTTAGGCACGGGCGGCTGTGAAGTCACCGGCGCCCTTCCGAGTCGGTAGTTGATTGTCAGCCCACCCCAGCTACCAAGCCCACCGTTTTTGTGGGATTTTTCCTCTGAATGGACTTGGCTCTCCGGCCTTCGGCCGGGTCGCCCACAGGTGCGGCTGTGCCAGCAGCCTGGCCCACTATTTTGGCACCACGGGAGGCCGCTCGGGTCTCGCGCCATTCCGAGTCCGGGCCCGGACGGGGTTGGCCAGCCCCCACCCCCAAGGCTACTAGCCCACCGTTTTGTGGCCTTTTTTTCGGCTGGGCTGGGACTTGGCTCCCTCCGGCCTTCGGGCGGTTGTTGGCCCTTTGCGCGGCTGTGCCCTAGCGTTTCTTTGCCCAGGCACACGGAGGCCGCTGCTCGCAAAGTCTCAGCCATTCCGAGGTCCGGACGTAGTTGAAGTTGGCCAACCACCCCCAGTGTAGCCTGTTATTACATAGTTTTTGTGGCCTTTTTCCCTGAACCTGGACGTGGACTTGGCTCCCGGCCTTGGGCGGTTATTTTTATGCCTTGGCTGTGCCCGTGGCCTATTTTTGCACCACGGGGCGCTACGCAGCTCGCGCCATTCCGAGTCCGGCGGATGAAGTTGTGCCCCCCCCAAGGCTATAGCCCACCGTTTTTGTGGCCTTTTTACAGACTGACCAGACTTGGCTCCCGACCTTCGGGTGGTTATTGGCCACGAATTTGGTGCGACAGTGCCAGCGGCCCTATTTTGGCACACCACGGAGGCGCTACGCAAGTCTACGCATCGCCATTCGAGTCCGGCCGAGAGTTGGCCTTCACTTTTTGCCCACCCTAAGGCTATATCTGCCACGTTTTGTGGTGCTTTCTGCTGGACGGACTTGGCTCCCGGCCTTGGGCGGTTATTTTTAGGCTCGGCTGCTTCTGCTTTTTGGGCACAGGAGGCGCTCGCAGGTTCTTGCGCCCTTCCGAGTCCGGACGGATTGGCCAGCCCCACCCCAGGCTGTAGCCCACCGTTTTTGTGGCCTTTTTCCGCTGGATGGACTTGGCTCCCGGCCTTCGGGAGGTTATTTTGGGCGCGGCTGTGCCATGACCTACTTGACCCATTTTGGCACCCACGGAGGCCGCTGCAAGAGTCTCGCGCCCGTTCCGAGTCGACGTAGGACGAGTTGGCCCCACCCCAAGGCTATAGCCCACCCGTTTTGTGACCTTTTCATTTCGCTGGACAGGAGCTTGGCGCCCGACCTTGGGCGGTTATTTTGGCGCGGCTTTGCACCGTCGGCTTCTTTTGGCACACGGAGCCGCTGCCCACCGCGAGTCTCGCGCCATTCCGAGTCCGAGCGGACGAGATTGGCCTGCCCCCACCCCCAGGCTATAGCCCACCCGTTTTGTGGCCTTTTTCGGCTGGAATGAACTTAGGCGCTTGACCTTCGGGTGGTTATTTTACTGCGCCCAGCTGTGCCGCACCCTATTTTTAGGCACCGCGGGCCGCTGCAAAGTCTCGCGCCATTCCGCGTCCGGGCGGGCCAGTTGGCCAGCCCCACCCCCAAGGCTACTAGCCCACCCCGTTTTAGCCATGTGTCTTTTCCGCTGTACGGACTTACTGGCTCCCCCGGCCTTGGGCAGTTATTACAGGCGCTGACTGTGCCAGCGGCCTATAGGCCCCCAGGCGAGGCAGCTCCAGTCTCGCGCCCTTCCGAGTCCGAGCGGGCCAGAGTTGGCCAGCCCCACCCCCAGGCTATAGCCCACCCGTTTTGTGGCCTTTTTTCCTTGGGACGGACTTGGCTCCCGGCCTTGATGATTATTTTTAGGCGGCTGTGCCAGCGGCCTATTTGAGCTGCGGAGGCCGCTGCAAAGTCTGCAGCAGCCATTCCGAGGTCAGGCGAGCAGAGTTGGCCAGCCCACCCCAGGCTATAGCCCACCCGTTTTTATTTGCCTTTTTCAGCTGGGCGAGACTTGAAACGCCCGGCCTTGGGATTATTTTAGGTGTGATACGCGTCACCGTGTGGCCTATTTTGGCACACGGGCCGCTACATAAAGTCTGCGCGCCATTCGAGAATCCGGCGGACAAAGGTCAGCCCCACCCCCAAGGCTATAGCCCTTTCGTTTTGTGGCCTTTTTCCGCTGTAAGAATGAACTTGGCGCCTGACCTTGAATTGCGTTATTTTTAAGGCGCGGCTGTGCTAACAGCTGCGGCCTTGCATTTTTGCACACGGAGCGCTCACGCAAGTCTCGCGCCATTCCGAGTCCGAGGCGGACGAGAGGTTGGCCAGCCCCACCCCCAAGGCTATAGCCCACCCGTTTTGTGGTCTTTTCCGCTGGAGCGGACTTGGCTCCCGGCCTTCGGGCGGTTATTTTGTACAGCCGCGGCTGTGCCAGCGGCCTATTTTGGGCACTGCGGAGCCGCTCGCAAAGTCTCGCCCCTTCCAGGGAGTCCGGCGGTGATGTTGGCCAGCCCCACCCCCCAAGGATATACCCCACCCGTTGTTGGGGCCTTTTCCGCTGGACGAACCTGGCGCCCCGGCTTTGAGGGCGGTTATTTTGGTGGCTTGACTGTGACCGCCTGGCTGTTTTTGGCTGCAGGAGCCGCTCCTCTCTCGCAAAGTCTGCGCCATTCGAGGTCCGAGCGGGCGAAGTTGGCCAGCCCACCCCAAGGTATAGCCACCCGTTTTGTGGCCTTTTTCCGTTTTTGTGGCCTTTTTCCGCTGGACTAACTTGGCGCCCCCGATTTTGGGCGGTTATTTTTGGGTGCGGCTGTGCCCGCAGCCTATTTTTGGCACCCACGGAGCGCGCTCTGCGCAAAGTCTTGCGCCATTCAAAGTAGGCGGAATGGCCTTGGCAGCCCCACCCCCAAAGGCAGCTATAGCCCACCCGTTTTGTGGCCTTTTTTCCGCTGGACGAAAAATTGGCGCCCGGCCTTCGGTTGGTTATTTTGGGTGCGGCTGTGCCTGCGGCTATTTTTTTTTACATGGGCCACTCCGCAAAGTCTCGCGCCATTCCGAGTCCGGCCAGGCAGTTGGCCAGCCCACCCCCAAGGCTATAGCCCACCCCGTTTTTGTGGTCTTTTCGCTGGACGGACTTGGCTCCCAGCCTTTGGGCGGTTATTTTTAAGCGCGCGCTGTGCCAACTTGTACTAGGCACACGGAGGCCGCTGCAAAGTCTCGCGCATTCGAGTCCAGCGGGCGAAGTTGGCCAGCCCGCCCCAAGCCTACTTTATAGCCACCCGTTGTTGTGGCCTTTTCCGATGTAAGACGAACTTGGCGCCCGGCCTTTGTGCGGTTATTTTTGGAGTGCGGCTGTTGCCATACAGCCTATTTTTGGCTGCGGGACGCTGCGCAAAGTCTGCGTTCCATTCGAGTCAGCGAACGAAGTTGTGCCCACCCCAGGCTATAGCCACCGTTTCGTGGCCTTTTCCAGCTGGGCGACGGACTGGGCGCCCGACCTTCGGTGGTTATTTTTGGCGCGGCTGTGCCCAGCTGACCTATTTTGAGGCACACGGAGGCCGCTAAGTGAGTCTCACGCCCTTCCGAGTCCGAGGGTGGACGAGAGTGGGCCAGCCCACCCCCCAAGGCTATAGCCCACCCGTTGTTGTGGCCTTTTTCCGCTGGGCCGAGACCTGGCGCCGGCTTTAGGCGGTTATTTTAGTGCGACTGTGACGCCCGACTATTTTTACAACACCATGGAGCGCTCGCAAGTCTCGCACCATTCCGAGTCCGGCGGTTGGCCTGCCCACCCCAAGGCTATAGCCCACCCGTTTTTGTGGCCTTTTCCGCTGGACGGACTTGGCGCCCGGCCTTGGGCGGTTATTTTTAGGCGCTTGACTGTGCCTGCGGCTTATTTTTGGCTTTCTGAGAGACCGCTCCCTACAAAGTCTCGCGCCATTCGAGAGTCCGGACGGACAATTTGGCCAACACCACCCCCAAGGCTATAGCCCACCGTTTTTGTGGCCTTTTTCCGCTGGAGCCAGAAATTGCGGCCTTGATCGGTTATTTTTGGGCGCGGCTGTGCCCGCTTTATTTTTAGCACCACGGATGCCGCTCGTAAAAGTCTCGCGCCATTCCCAGAGTCCGGCGGACGAAGTTGGCTTCAGCCCCACCCCCAAGGCTATGGCCCACCCGTTTTGTGGCCTTTCCGCTGGACGGACTTGGCTCCCGGCCTTGGGGCGGTTAATTTTGGAGTGTGGCTGTACTTTCCTAGGCACACGGAGGCCGTTCGCAAAGTCTCGCGCCATTCCGAGTCTGGCGGACAGAGTGGGCCAGCCCCACCCCCAAGGCTACCAGCCCACCGTTTTGTGGCCTTTTTCCATTGGGAGCCAGAACTTGGCGCTTTGGCCTTCGATCGGTTATTTTGGGCGCGGCTGTGCCGCGGCCTATTTTGGCACCACGGAGGCCGCTCGCAAAGTCTCGCGCCATTCCGAGTCCGGCGGACGAGAGTAGGCCAGCCCCACCCCCAAGCTATGGCCCACCCGTTTTATGTGGCCTTTTCCGCTGGACCGAACTTGGCGCCCGGCCTTCGATCGGTTATTTTTGGGCGCGGCTGTGCCCTGACCTGGCACCCGCGGAGCCGCTGCCGTAAAGTCTCGCGCCATTCCGAGTCCGGCGGACGAGGATTGGCCAGCCACCCCCAAGCCTATAGCCCACCCGTTGTTGTGGCCTTTTCCGCTGGACTGAACTTGGCGCCCCACGGCCTTCGTGCGGTTATTTTTGGCGCGGCTGTGCCCCAGCCTATTTTGGCACACGGAGGCGCTCACAAAGTCTCGCATCATTCGAGTTCGGCGGATGAGAAGTTTGCCAGTCCCAAGGCTATGGCCCACCCGTTTTTGTGGCCTTTTTCGCTGGTGGTGGCGCCCGGCCTTGGGCGGTTATTTTTGGCGCGGCTGTGCCCGCGGCCTATTTTTGGCACATGGAGCGGCTCGCAAAGTTTACGCGCCATTCGAGTCCGAGCGGACCGAAGTTGGCCAGGCCCACCCCCGAGGCTATAGCCCACCCGTTTTGTGGCCTTTTTCCGCTGGGACTTGGCTCCCGGCCTTGGGCCGGTTATTTTTGGATGCGGCTGTGCCATGGCCTATTTTTGGGCACCACGGAGGCGCTGCAAAGTCTCGCGCCATTCCGGAGTCCAGCGGACGAAGTTGGCCAGCCCCACCCCCAAGCCTATAGCCCACCCGTTGTTGTGCCTTTTCCGCTGGACGAACTTGGCGCCCGGCCTTCGTGCGGTTATTTTTGGCGCGGCTGTGCCCGCCCAGCCTACAGGCACACTGCAGGCACTGCTCGCAAAGTCTCATGCCATTCCGAGTCCGGCGAGCGAAGTTGGCCAGCCCCCCCAGGCTATAGCCCACCCGTTTTTGTGGCCTTTTCCAGCTGGGCCACGACTTGGCGCCCGGCCTTCGGGCGGTTATTTTTACAGGCGCGGCTGTGCCCACGGCCTATTTTGGCACACGGGCCGCTCGCAAAGTCTCGCGCCATTCCGAGTCCGAGCGGACAGAAGTTGGCCAGCCCCACCCCCAGGCTATAGGCCCACCCGTTTTTGTGGTCTTTATCCGCTGGAATGGGACTTGGCTCCCGGCCTTGGGCGGTTATTTTTGGCGGCTGTGCCAGCAGCTTATTTGGGCTGCAGGGCCGCTCGCAAAGTCTCGCGCCCTTCCGAGGTCGAGCGGACGAGTTGGCCAGCCCACCCCCAAGGCTATAGCCCACCCGTTTTTGTGGCCTTTTCCGCTGGACGGACTTGGCTCCCGGCCTTCGGGCGGATTATTTTTAGGTGCGGCTGTGCCAGCGGCCTATTTTGGGCACCACGGAGGCGCTCGCTAAAGTCTCGCGCCATTCCTCGAGTCCGCTGGACGAACTTGGTTGGCCAGCCTTTACCACCCCCAAAGCCTATAGCCCCACCCGTTGTTGTGGCCTTTTTCAGCTGGGCGAACTTGGCGCCCGGCCTTCGTGCGGTTATTTTGGCGCGGCTGTGCCCCTATTACAGCCGGGCCAGCCTTTTTGCGAGACCCAGCCAACCCCACCCCAGGCTATAGCCCACCACGTTTTGTGGTCATAGAATTTTGGTCTCATGCCATTCCGAGTCCGTCCATTCGACCGAGAAGTTGGCCAGCCCCACCCCCAGGCTATAGCCCACCCGTTTTTGTGGCCTTTTTTTTTCCCACGCTGTAGACGAACTTGATGCTGGCCTTCGGGCCGGTTATTTTTAGGCGCGGCTGTGCCAGGCCTATTTTTGTACACGGACGCCGCTCGCAAAGTCTCGCGCCATTCCCAGAGTCCGGCGGACGAGTTGGCCAGCCCCACCCCCAGGCTATAGCCCACCCGTTTTTGTGGTCTTTTCCGCTGGACGGACTTGGCTCCCGGCCTTCGGGTGGTTTATTTTAGATGCGCGGCTGTGCCAGCGGCCCTATTTTGGGCACCACGGGCGCTCGCAAAGTCTCGCGCCATTCCCGGAGTCCAGCGGACGAAGTTGGCCAGCCCACCCCAAGCAAGGCTATAGCCCACCCGTTTTTGTGGCCTTTTTCCGCTGGACGAACTTGGCGCCCGGCCTTGGCGGATTATTTTTAAGGGCGGGCTGTAAATCCCATGAAGCATGACTATTTTAGCACCACGCCTTCCACCGGCACCGCACCACGACACCAGGCGGTAAGTCTCATGCCGCTTCCGAGTCCGGAGCGCTCTCGCCATTCAGCCCCCACCCCAGCTACCGCCCGCGTGGCCCACCCGTTTTTGGCCTTTTTTCTGGGCGGACTTGGCTCCCGGCCTTCGGGCGGTTGTTTTGGTGCAGCGCGGCTGTGCCCAGCAGCCTATTTTTGGCACCTGAGGAGGCCGCTGCGCAAAGTCTGCCATTCCGAGTCCGGCCCACCCGGATGAGTTGGGCCAGCCCCCACCCCAGGCCTATAGCCCACCCGTTGTTGTGGCCTTTTTCCGCTGGGTGACGGACTTGGCGCCCCGGCCTTGAGGTTGGTTGGCCATATTTTTTGTGGTCTTGCCAGCAGCTGGCTGGAGCCGCTCATGCAAAGTCTCATGCCCTTCGGGTCCGTGAGAGTTTATTGCGGACCAAGTTTGGCCACCCACCCCCAAGGCTATAGCCCACCGGTTTGAGGCGCGGCTGTGTATTCCTTTAGGCGGGAGGCCGCTCTTGGTGGTTATTTTTAAAGGCCGCGGGTTGTGCCGCGAGCTTGGCCCCGGCCCAGGCCGGCTACCTGGACGCCGCCGCAAAGTCTCGCCTGCCATTTTGGGCCCGGATAGAAGTTGGCCAGCCCCACCCCCAAGGCTATAGCCCACCCGTTTTTGTGGCCTTTTTCCGCTGGACGAACTTGGCGCCCCGGCCTTCGGGCGGTTATTTTTGGGCGCGGCTGTGCCAACGGCCTATTTTGGGCACACGGAGGCCGCTCGCAAAGTCTCGCGCCCTTCCGAGTCCGACGGACGAAGTTGGCCAGCCCCACCCCCCAAGGCTATAGCCCACCCGTTTTTGTGGCCTTTTTCCGCTGGACGAACTTGGCGCCCCGGCCTTCGGGCGGTGATTTTTGGACGCGGCTGTGCCGTGACTATTTTTGGCACCTGGAGCGCTCATAGTCTCGCGCCATTCGAGTCCGGCGGACGAAGTGGGCCAGCCCCACCCCCAAGGCTATAGCCCACCCGTTTTTGTGGCCTTTTTCAGCTGACTTGGCGCCCGGCCTTGGTGATTTTTGAGCAGCCTGTGCCACATAGGAGGCGCTCGCGTCCATTCGTCCGGCGAGACGAAGTTGGCCAGCCCCACCCCCAAGGCTATAGCCCACCCGTTTTCAGTGGTCTTTTTCCGGCTGGACGGACTTGGCTCTGGCCTTCGGGTGGTTATTTTTACAGCGCGGCTGTGCCAGCGGCCTATTTGGGCAGGAGGCCACTGCAAGTCTCAGCGCCCTTCGAGTCCGTGCGGACAGTTGGCCACCCATGCAAGGCTATAGCCCACCCGTTGTTGTGGCCTTTTTCCGCTGGACGAACCAGGCGCCCCGGCTTTCGGGAGGTTATTTTTGGGTACGGCTGTGACCGTGGCCTATTTTTTGCACACGGAGGCTGCTCGCAAAGTCTCGCGCCATTTCGAGTCCGGCGGACGAAGTGGGCCTGCCCCACCCCCCAAGGCTATAGCCCACCCGTTTTTGTGGCCTTTTTCGCATTTCTGGACCGAACTTCGCCCCTGTGCCTTCGGGCAGTTATTTTGGCGCGGCTGTGCCCTTTGACGATTTTGGCACGGTGCGCTTGTAAAGTCTCGCGCCATTCCGAGTGCGGCGGACGAAGTGGGCCAGCCCCACCCCCCAAGGCTATAGCCCACCCGTTTTTGTGGCCTTTTTCACTTGGGGCCAGACTTGGCGCCCCGGCCTTCGATCGGTTATTTTTGGGCGCGGCTGTGCCCGCGGCCTATTTTTGGCACACGGACGCCGCTCGCAAAGTCTCGCGCCATTCCGAGTCCGGCGGACGAAGTTGGCCAGCCCCACCCCCCAAGGCTATGGCCCACCTGTTTTTGTGGCCTTTTTCCGCTGGACTAACTTGGCGCCCCGGCCTTCGGGCGGTTATTTTTGGGCGCGGCTGTGCCCACGGCCGATTTTTGGCACACGGAGGTCGCTTGTAAAGTCTCGCGCCATTCCGAGTGCGGCGGACGAAGTGGGCCAGCCCCACCCCCCAAGGCTATAGCCCACCCGTTTTTGTGGCCTTTTTCCGCAGGACGAACTTGGCGCCCCGGCCTTCGATCGGTTATTTTTGGGCGCGGCTGTGCCCGCGGCTTATTTTTTGGAGACCGCTCACAAAGTCTCGCGCCATTCCTAGTCCAGCGGACGAATTTGGCCAACACACCACCCCCAAGGCTATAGCCCACCACGTTTTTGTGGCCTTTTCCGCTGGGCGAAATGGTCGCGCCGGCCTTCGGTTATTTTATGGGCGTGGCCTAATTTTGGTACACGGAGCCGCTCGTAAGTCTCGCTCCATTCCGAGTCCGAGCGGACGAAGTTGTAGCCCACCCCCAAGGCTATAGCCCACCCGTTTTTGTGGCCTTTTCCGCTGGACCCGGACTTGGCTCCCGGCCTTCGGGCTGTTGTTTTTTAGTGCGGCTGTGCCAGCCTATTCTTTGGGCACCACGGAGGCGCTCGCAAAGTCTCGCGCCATTCCAGTCCGGACAAGTTGGCCAGCCCACCCCCAAGCCTATAGCCCACCCGTTGTTGTGGCCTTTTCCGCTGGAGCCGAACTTGGCGCCCCGGCCTTCGTGCGGTTATTTTGGTAAGCGGCTGTGCCCGCAGCCTTTTAGGCACCGCGAGCCGCTCGCAAAGTCTCATGCCATTCCGAGGTCCGGCGTGACGAGTTGTGCCAGCCCCACCCCCAGAGGCTATAGCCCACCCGTTTTAGTGGCCTTTTTCCGCTGGGCCAGAACTTGATGCCCGGCCTTGGTGATTATTTTAGGCGCGGCTGTGCCGCGGCCCCACGGCACACGGAGCGCCGCTCGCAAACTCTCGCGCCATTCCGAGGTCCGAGGACGGTTGGCCAACCCCACCCCCCAAGGCTATAGCCCACCCACGTTTTTGTGGTCTTTTTCCGCTGGACGGACTTGGCTCCCGGCCTTCGGGTGGATTATTTTTGGCGCGGCTGTGCCAACGGCTGGCACACGGAGGCCGCTCGCAGAGTCTCGCGCCCTTCCGAGTCCGACGGACGAGAGTTGGCCAGCCCCACCCCCAAGGCTATAGCCCACCCGTTTTGTGGCCTTTCCGCTGGACGAACTTGGCGCCCGGCCTTCGGGCGGTTATTTTTTGGGCGGGCTGTCCAGCCTGCTTGACGGCTATTTTGGGCTGCACGGAGGCCGCTCACCGCATAAGTCTCGCGCCCTTCCGAGTCGAGGACGAGTTGGCCAGCCCCACCCCCAAGGCTATAGCCCACCCGTTTTTGTGGCCTTTTCCGCTGGGCCAACTTGGCGCCCGGCCTTCGGGCGGTTATTTTTGGGCGCGGCTGTGCCAGCCCGGCTATTTTGGCACCCGGAGCCGCTCCCACAAAGTCTCGCGCCATTCCGAGTCCGAGCGGACCCAGTGGGCCAGCCCCACCCCCAAGGCTATAGCCCACCCGTTTTTGTGGCCTTTCCGCTGGACGAACTTGGCGCCCGGCCTTGGGCGGTGATTTTTAAGACGGCTGTGCCCTGACCTATTTTTATTTTGGCACGGAGGCGCTGCAAAGTCTCGCGCCATTCCGAGGAGTCGGCGGAATGAAGTTGGCCAGCCCACCCCCAAGGCTATAGCCCACCCGTTTTTGTGGTCTTTTCCGCTGGACGGACTTGGCTCCCGGCCTTCGGGTGGTTATTTTGGGCGCGGCTGTGCCAGCTGGCCTATTTTGGGCTACAGGCCACTCGCATGAGTCTCGCGCCCTTCCGAGTCCGAGGCGGACAGGTTGGCCAGCCCCACACCCCAAGGCTATAGCCCACCCGTTGTTGTATGGCCTTTTTCAGCTGAACTGAACCAGGCGCCCGGCTTTCGGGAGGTTATTTTTAGGTACGGCTGTGACCGTGGCCTATTTTTTTACACCACGGAGGCTGCTCGCAAAGTCTCAAAGCGCCATTTCGAGTCCCGTGGACGAAGTGGGCCTGCCCCACCCCCAAGGCTATAGCCCACCCGTTTTGTGGCCTTTTTCCGCTGGACGAACTTGGCGCCCGGCCTTCGGGCGGTTATTTTGGGCGCGGCTGTGCCCGCGACGCACCTGCGGAGTCGCTTGTAAAGTCTCGCCATTCCGAGTGCGGCGGACAAGTGGGCCAGCCCCACCCCCAAGGCTATAGCCACCGTTTTGTGGCCTTTTTCATGGGGCCAGACTTGGCGCCCCGGCCTTCGATCAGGTTATTTTGGCGCTGTGCCCTTTGCCACACAGCAGGGCCGCGCTCGCAAAGTCTCGCGCCATTCAGTCCGGCGGACGAAGTTGGCCACCCCCAAGGCTATGGCCCACCTGTTTTGTGGCCTTTTTCCGCTGGACTAACTTGGCGCCCGGCCTTCGGGCGGTTATTTTGGGCGCGGCTGTGCCACGGCCGATTTTTGGCACACGGGAGTCGCTTGTAAGTCTCGCCATTCCGAGTGCGGCGGACAGAGTGGGCCAGCCCCACCCCCAAGGCTATAGCCCACCCGTTTTTGTGGCCTTTTCCATGGGGGCCAGAACTTGGCGCCCGGCCTTGATCGGTTATTTTTGGGCGCGGCTGTGCCAGCAGCTTATTTTGGCACACGGGACCGCTCACAAAGTCTCGCCATTCCGAGTCCGGCGGACGAATTTGGCCAGCACCACCCCCCAAGGCTATAGCCCACCCGTTTTTGTGGCCTTTTTCCGCTGGACGAAATTCGCGCCCCGGCCTTCCGGCGGTTATTTATGGGCGTGGCCTAATTTTGGTACACGGAGGCCGCTCGTAAAGTCTCGCTCCATTCCGAGTCCGGCGGACGAAGTTGGCCAGCCCCACCCCCCAAGGCTATAGCCCACCCGTTGTTGTGGCCTTTTTCCGCTGGACGAACTTGGCACCCCGGCCTTCGGGTGGTTATTTTTGGGGGCGGCTGTGACCGCGGCCTATTCTTGGCACACGGAGGCCCCTCGCAACGTCTCGTGCCATTCCGAGTCCGGCGGACGAAGTTGGCCAGCCCCACTCCCAAGGCTATAGCCCACCCGTTTTTGTGGCCTTTTTCCGCTGGACGAACTTGGCGCCCCGGCATTCGGGCGGTTATTTTTGGGCGCGGCTGTGCCTGCGGCCTATTTTTGGCACACGGAGGCCGCTCGCAATGTCTCACGCCATTTCGAGTCCGGCGGACGAAGTTGGCCAGCCCCACCCCCCAAGGCTATGGCCCACCCGGTTTTGTGGCCTTTTTCCTTGCAGGACGGGCTTCGCGCCCGGCTTTCGATCGGTTATTTTGGGCGCGGCTGTGCCGCGGCCTATTTTCACACCCACCGGACGCCGCTCGCAATGTCTCGCGCCATTCCGAGTCAGCGAGACGATGTTGGCCAGCCCCACCCCCAAGGCTATGGCCCACCAGTTTTGTAGGCCTTTTTCCGCTGGACGAACTTGGCGCCCGGCCTTGATCGGTTATTTTGGGCGCAGCTGTGCCCATGACCTATTTTTGGCACAGCACCGCTCGCAAATTCTCGCGCCATTCCGAGTCCGGCGGACGAAGTTGGCCAGCCCCACTCCCCTAGGCTATAGCCCACCCGTTTTGTGGCCTTTTTCCGCTGGAGACTTGGCGCCCGGCCTTCGGGCGGTTATTTTTGGGCGGCTGTGCCGCGGCCGATTTTACAGCACACGGAGGTCGCTTGTAAAGTCTCGCGCCATTCCGAGTCACTGAGGCGGACAGAGTGGGCCAGCCCCACCCCCAAGGCTATAGCCCACCCGTTTTTGTGGCCTTTTTCCGCAGGACAGACTTGGCTTTGGCCTTCGATCGGTTATTTTTGGCGCGGCTGTGCCGCGGCCTATTTTGGCACCACAGACGCTTGCTCGCAAAGTCTCGCGCCATTCCGAGTCCGGCGGACGAAGTTGGCCAGCCCCACCCCCCAAGGCTATGGCCCACCTGTTTTTGTGGCCTTTTTCCGCTGGACTAACTTGGCGCCCGGGCCTTCGATCGGTTATTTTTGGGCGCGGCTGTGCCCCCGGCCTATTTTTGGCACACGGAGGCCGCTCGCAAAGTATCGCGCCATTCGGAGTCCGGCGGACGAAGTTGGCCCCCACCCCCAAGGCTATAGCCCACCCGTTTTGTGGCCTTTTCAGGGACGAACTTGGCGACCCGGCCTTCGATCGGTTATTTTTGGGAGCGGCTGTGCCATGACCTATTTTGGACCGCCTCGCAAAGTCTCGCGCCATTCCGAGTCCGGCGGACGAAGTTGGCCATCCCCACCCCCCAAGGCTATGGCCCACCAGTTTTTGTGGCCTTTTTCCGCTGGACGAACTTGGCGCCCCGGCCTTCGATCGGTTATTTTTGGGCGCGGCTGTGCCCGCGGCCTATTTTTGGCACACGGAGGCCGCTCGCAAAGTCTCGCGCCATTCCGAGTCCGGCGGACGAAGTTGGCAAGCCCCACCCCCTAAGGCTATGGCCCACCCGTTTTTGTGGCCTTTTTCCGCTGGACGAACTTGGCGCCCCGGCCTTCGGGCGGTTATTTTTGGGCGCGGCTGTGCCCCCGGCCTATTTTTGGCACACGGAGGTGGCTCGCAAAGTCTCGCGCCATTCCGAGTCCGGCGGACGAAGTTGGCCAGCCCCACCCCCCAAGGCTATAGCCCACCCGTTTTTGTGGCCTTTTTCCGCTGGACGAACTTGGCGCCCTGGCCTTCGGGCGGTTATTTTTGGGCGCGACTGTGCACCCGGCCTATTTTTGGCACACGGAGGCCGCTCACAAAGTCTCGCGCCATTCCGAGTCCGCGGACTTGAAGTTGGCCAGCCCACCCCAAGGCTATAGCCCACCCGTTTTTGTGGCCTTTTCCGCTGGACGAACTTGGCGCCCGGCCTTCGGGCGGCGGTTATTTTTACTTGTGTGGCTGTGCCCAGCTGACCTATTTTTGGCACACGGAGGCGGCTGCAAAGTCTCGCGTCATTCCGAGTCCGAGCGGACGAAGTGGGCCAGCCCACCCCCAAGGGTATAGCCCACCCGTTTTGTGGCCTTTTTCCGCTGGGCCGAACTTGGCGCCCGGCCTTGGGCGGATATTTTTAAGGCGTGGCTGTGTGCCTCTTTGGTACACAGAGGCCGCTCGCAAAGTCTCGCGCCATTCCGAGTCCAGGCGGACGAAGTGGGCCAGCCCCACCCCCAAGGCTATAGCCCACCGTTTTGTGGCCTTTTCCGCTGGACGAACTTGGCGCCCGGCCTTCGGTTATTTTTGGCGCGGCTGTGCCTACCGATTACACGGAGGTCGCTTGTAAAGTCTCGCGCCATTCCGAGTGCGGCGGACGAAGTGGGCCAGCCCCACCCCCCAAGGCTATAGCCCACCCGTTTTTGTGGCCTCTTTCCGCTGGACGAACTTGGCGCCCCGGCCTTCGATCGGTTATTTTTGGGCGCGGCTCACCCCCCGGCCTATTTTTGGCACACGGAGGTGGCTCGCAAAGTCTCGCGCCATTCCGAGTCCGGCGGACGAAGTTGGCCAGCCCCACCCCCCAAGGCTATAGCCCACCCGTTTTTGTGGCCTTTTTCCGCTGGACGAACTTGGCGCCCCGGCCTTCGGGCGGTTATTTTTGGGCGCGACTGTGCCCCCGGCCTATTTTTGGCACACGGAGGCCGCTCACAAAGTCTCGCGCCATTCCGAGTCCGGCGGACGAAGTTGGCCAGCCCCACCCCCCAAGGCTATAGCCCACCCGTTTTTGTGGCCTTTTTCCGCTGGACGAACTTGGCGCCCGGCATTGGGGGATATTTTTAGCGCGGCTGTGTCCGCGGCCTCTTTTACACAGGGCCGCTCGCAGTCTCGCCATTCCGAGTCCGGCGGACGAAGTTGGCCAGCCCCACCCCCCAAGGCTATAGCCCACCCGTTTTTGTCGCCTTTTTCCGCTGGACGAACTTGGCGCCCCGGCCTTCGGGCGGTTATTTTTGAGCGCGGCTGTGCCCGCAGCCGATTTTTGGCACACGGAGGTCGCTTGTAAAGTCTCGCGCCATTCTGATTGCGGCGGAAGAAGTGGGCCAGCCCCACCCCCCAAGGCTATAGCCCACCCGTTTTTGTGGCCTCTTTCCGCTGGACGAACTTGGCGCCCCGGCCTTCGATCGGTTATTTTTGGGCGCGGCTGTGCCCCCGGCCTATTTTTGGCACACGGAGGTGGCTCTCACTAAGTCTCGCGCCATTCCGAGTCCGGCGGACGGTTGGCCAGCCCCACCCCAAGGCTATAGCCCACCCGTTTTTGTGGCCTTTTCCGCTGGACCGAACTTGGCGCCCGGCCTTCGGGCGGTTATTTTGGCGCGACTGTGCCCCCGGCCTATTTTGGCACACGGAGGCCGCTCACAAAGTCTCGCGCCATTCGAGTCCGGCGGACGAGTTGACCAGCCCCACCCCCAAGGCTATTGCCCAACCGTTTTTGTGGCCTCTTTCCGCTGGACGATCTTGGCGCCCGGCATTGGGCGGATATTTTTGGGCGGCTGTGTCCATGCCCGCCTCTTTTAACACTGAGGCCGCTGCAGAGTCTCGCGCCATTCCGAGTCCAGCGGACAGTTGGCCAGCCCCACCCCCAAGGCTATAGCCCACCCGTTTTTGTCGCCTTTTTCCGCTGGAGACTTGGCGCCCAGCCTTGGGCGGTTATTTTTAATGTGCTGTGCCCGCCCGATTTTGGCTGGGAGGTCGCTTGTAAAGTCTCGCGCCATTCTGATTGCGGCGGAAGAAGTGGGCCAGCCCCACCCCCCAAGGCTATAGCCCACCCATTTTTGTGGCCTCTTTCCGCTGGACGAACTTGGCGCCCCGGCCTTCGATCGGTTATTTTTGGGCGCGGCTGTGCCCCCGGCCTATTTTTGGCACACGGAGGCCGCTCGCAAAGTCTCGACCCATTCCGAGTCCGACGAGATGGCCAGCCACCCCCAAGGCTATAGCCCACCCTTTTGTGGCTTTTTCCGCTGGGCTGAACTTGGCGCCCGGCCTTGGGCGGTTATTTTTGCGTGGCTGTGCCCCATGACTATTTGGCACACGGAGGCGGCTCTGCATAAGTCTCGCGCCATTCCGAGTCCGCGGACGAAGTTGGCCAGCCCCACAAGGCTATGGCCCACCGTTTTGTGGCCTTTTTCCGCTGGACGAACTTGGTGACCTTCGGTTATTTTCTTGTGACTGTGCCCCTGGCCTATTTTGGCACACGGAGGCCGGTCACAAAGTCTCGCGCCATTCCGAGTCCAGGACGAAGTTAGCCAGCACCCCCCAAGGCTATAGCCCACCCGTTTTGTGGCCTTTTCCGCTGGGCGAAGTCGCGCCCGGCCTTCCAGGATTATTATGGGCGTGGCCTATTTTTGGTACACGGAGGCTGCTCGTAAAGTCTCGCGCCATTCCGAGTCCGGCGGACGAAGTTGGCCCGCCCCACCCCCCAAGGCTATAGCCCACCCGTTTTTGTGGCCTTTTTCCGCTGGACGAACTTGGCGCCCCGGCCTTCGGGCGGTTATTTTTGGGCGCGACTGTGCCCCCGGCCTACTTTTGGCACACGGAGGCCGCTCACAAAGTCTCGCGCCATTCCGAGTCCGGCGGACGAAGTTGGCCAGCCCCACCCCCCAAGGCTATAGCCCACCCGTTTTTGTGGCCTTTTTCCGCTGGACGAACTTGGCGCCCCGGCCTTCGGGCGGTTATTTTTGTGCGCGGCTGTGCCCGCGGCCTATTTTTGGTGCACGGAGGCGGCTCGCAAAGGCTCGCGCCATTCCGAGTCCGCCGGACGAAGTTGGCCAGCCCCACCCCCCAAGGGTATAGCCCACCCGGTTTTGTGGCCTTTTTCCGCTGGACGAACTTGGCGCCCCGGCATTCGGGCGGATATTTTTGGGCGCGGCTGTGCCCAGCCCTCTTTTTACACAGAGGCCGCTCGCATGAGTCTCGCGCCATTCCGAGTCCAGCGGACAAGTTGGCCATCCCCACCCCCAAGGCTATAGCCCACCGTTTTTGTGGCCTTTTTCCGCTGGACGAACTTGCGCCCGGCCTTGGGCGGTTAATTTTCTGCGGCTGTGCCATGGCCTATTTTACCCACGGAGGGCGGCTCGCAAAGTCTCGCGCCATTCCGAGTCCAGCGGACGAAGTTGGCCATCCCACCCCCAAGGCTATAGCCCACACGTTTTGTGGCCTTTTTCCGCTGGGCGAACTTGGCGCCCCACCTTGGGCGGTTATTTTTGCGCGCTGTGCCTTTTTGGCACACGGAGGTCGCTTGTAAAGTCTCGCGCCATTCCGAGTGCGGCGGACGAAGTGGGCCAGCCCCACCCCCCAAGGCTATAGCCCACCCGTTTTTGTGGCCTCTTTCCGCTGGACGAACTTGGCGCCCCGGCCTTCGATCGGTTATTTTTGGGCGCGGCTGTGCCCGCGGCCTATTTTTGGCACACGGAGGTGGCTCGCAAAGTCTCGCGCCATTCCGAGTCCGGCGGACGAAGTTGGCCAGCCCCACCCCCCAAGGCTATGGCGCACCCGTTTTTGTGGCCTTTTTCCGCTGGACGAACTTGGTGCCCCGGCCTTCGGTCGGTTATTTTTGCGCGCGACTGTGCCCCTGGCCTATTTTTGGCACACGGAGGCCGGTCACAAAGTCTCGCGCCATTCCGAGTCCGGCGGACGAAGTTGGCCAGCACCACCCCCCAAGGCTATAGCCCACCCGTTTTTGTGGCCTTTTTCCGCTGGACGAAATTCGCGCCCCGGCCTTCCGGCGGTTATTTATGGGCGTGGCCTATTTTTGGTACACGGAGGACGCTCGTAAAGTCTCGCTCCATTCCGAGTCCGGCGGACGAAGTTGGCCAGCCCCACCCCCCAAGGCTATAGCCCACCCGTTTTTGTGCCCTTTTTCCGCTGGACGAACTTGGCGCCCCGGCCTTCGGGCGGTTATTTTTGCACGCGGCTGTGCCCGCGGCCTATTTTTGGCACACGGAGGCCGCTCGCAAAGTCTCGCGCCATTCCGAGTCCGGCGGAAGAAGTTGGCCAGCCCCACCCCCTAAGGCTATGGCCCACCCGTTTTTGTGGCCTTTTTCCGCTGGACGAACTTGGCGCCCCGGCCTTCGGGCGGTTATTTTTGGGCGCGGCTGTGCCCACGGCCTATTTTTGGCACACGGAGGCCGTTCGCAAAGTCTCGCACCATTCCGAGTCCGGCGGACGCAGTTGGCCAGCCCCACCCCGCAAGGCTATAGCCCACCCGTTTTTGTGCCCTTTTTCCGCTGGACGAACTTGGCGCCCCGGCCTTCGGGTCGCTATTTTTGGGCGCGGCTGTGCCCGCGGCCTATTTTTGGCACACGGAGGCGGCTCGCAAAGTCTCACGCCATTCCGAGTCCGGCGGACGAAGTTGGCCAGCCCCACCCCCCAAGGGTATAGCCCACCCGTTTTTGTGGCCTTTTTCCGCTGGACGAACTTGGCGCCCCGGCCTTCGGGCGGATATTTTTGGGCGCGGCTGTGCCCGCGGCCTCTTTTTGGCACAGAGAGGCCGCTCGCAAAGTCTCGCGCCATTCTGAGTCCGGCGGACGAAGTGGGCCAGCCCCACCCCCCAAGGCTATAGCCCACCCGTTTTTGGGCCTTTTTCCGCTGGACGAACTTGGCGCCCCGGCCTTCGGGCGGTTATTTTTGGGCGCGGCTGTGCCCGCGGCCGATTTTTAGCACACGGAGTTCGCTCGTAAAGTCTCGCGCCATTCCGAGTCCGGCGGACGAAGTGGGCCAGCCCCACCCCCCAAGGCTATAGCCCACCCGTTTTTGTGGCCTCTTTCCGCATGACGAACTTGGCGCCGCGGCCTTCGATCGGTTATTTTTGGGCGCGGCTGTGACCGCGGCCTATTTTTGGCACACGGAGGCCGCTCGCAAAGTCTCGCGCCATTCCGAGTCCGGCGGACGAAGTTGGCCAGCCCACCCCCAAGGCTATGGCCCACCCGTTTTTGTGGCCTTTTTCCGCTGGACGAACTTGGCGCCCGGCCTTGGGCGGTTATTTTGGGGCGCTGTGCCCGCTGACCTGGCACACGGAGGCCGCTCGCAAAGTCTCGCGCCATTCCGAGTCCGGCGGACGAAGTTGGCCAGCCCCACCCCCCAAGGCTATAGCCCACCCGTTTTTGTGGCCTTTTTCTGCTGGACGAACTTGGCGCCCCGGCCGTCGGGCGGTTATTTTTGGGTGTGGCTGTGCCCGCGGCCTATTTTTGGCACACGGAGGCGGCTCGCAAAGTCTCGCGCCATTCCGAGTCCGCCGGACGAAGTTGGCCAGCCCCACCCCCCAAGGCTATAGCCCACCCGTTTTTGTGGCCTTTTTCCTTTGGACGAACTTGGCGCCCCGGCCTTCGGGCGGTTATTTTTGGGCGGGGCTGTGCCCGTGGCCTATTTTTGGCACACGGAGGCCGCTCACAAAGTCTCGCGCCAATCCGAGTCCGGCGGACGAAGTTGGCCAGCCCCACCCCCCAAGGCTATAGCCCACCGGTTTTTGTGGCCTTTTTCCGCTGGACGAACTTGGCGCCCTGGCCTTCGGGCGGTTATTTTTTGGCGCGGCTGTGCCCGCGGCCTATTTTTTTGTGCATGGAGGCCGCTCGCAAAGTCTCGCGCCATTCCGAGTCCGGCGGTCGAAGTTGGCCAGCCACACCCCCCAAGGCTATAGCCCACCCGTTTTTGTGGCCTTTTTCCACTGGACGAACTTGTCGCCCCAGCCTTCGGGCGGTTATTTTTGGGCGCGGCTGTGCCCGCGGCATATGTTTGGGACACGGAGGCCGCTCGCAAAGGCTCGCGCCATTCCGAGTCCGGCGGACGAAGTTGGATAGCCCCACCCCCCAAGGCTATAGCCCACCCGTTTTTGTGGCCTTTTTCCGCTGGACGAACTTGGCGCCCCGGCCTTCGGGCGGTTATTTTTGGGCGCGGCTGTGCTCGCGGCTGATTTTTGGCACACGGAGGCCGCTCGTAAAGTCTCGCGCCATTCCGAGTCCGGCGGACGAAGTGGGCCAGCCCCACCCCCCAAGGCTATAGCCCACCCGTTTTTGTGGCCTCTTTCCGCTGGACGAACTTGGCGCCGCGGCCTTCGATCGGTTATTTTTGGGCGTGGCTGTGCACACGGCCTATTTTTGGCACACGGAGGCCGCTCGCAAAGTCTCGCACCATTCCGAGTCCGGCGGACGCAGTTGGCCAGCCCCACCCCCCAAGGCTATAGCCCACCCGTTTTTGTGGCCTTTTTCCGCTGGACGAACTTGGCGCCCCGGCCTTCGGGCGGCTATTTTTGGGCGCGGCTGTGCCCGCGGCCTATTTTTGGCACACGGAGGCGGCTCGCAAAGTTTCGCGCCATTCCGAGTCCGGCGGACGAAGTTGGCCAGCCCCACCCGCCAAGGGTATAGCCCACCCGTTTTTGTGGCCTTTTTCCGCTGGACGAACTTGGCGCCCCGGCCTTCGGGCGGATATTTTTGGGCGCGGCTGTGTCCGCGGCCTCTTTTTGGCACACAGAGGCCGTTCGCAAAGTCTCGCGCCATTCTGAGTCCGGCGGACGAAGTGGGCCAGCCCCACCCCCCAAGGCTATAGCCCACCCGTTTTTGTGGCCTTTTTCCGCTGGACGAACTTGGCGCCCCGGCCATCGGGCGGTTATTTTTGGGTGCGGCTGTGCCCGCGGCCGATTTTTAGCACACGGAGGTCGCTCGTAAAGTCTCGCGCCATTCCGAGTCCGGCGGACGAAGTGGGCCAGCCCCACCCCCCAAGGCTATAGCCCACCCGTTTTTGTGGCCTCTTTCCGCATGACGAACTTGGCGCCGCGGCCTTCGATCGGTTATTTTTGGGCGCGGATGTGACCGCGCCCTATTTTTGGCACACGGAGGCCGCTCGCAAAGTCTCGCGCCATTCCGAGTCCGGCGGACGAAGTTGGCCAGCCCCACCCCCCAAGGCTATGGCCCACCCGTTTTTGTGGCCTTTTTCCGCTGGACGAACTTGGCGCCCCGGCCTTCGGGCGGTTATTTTTGGGGGCGGCTGTGCCCGCGGCCTATTTTTGGCACACGGAGGCCGCTCGCAAAGTCTCGCGCCATTCCGAGTCCGGCGGACGAAGTGGGCCAGCCCCACCCCCCAAGGCTATAGCCCACCCGTTTTTGTGGCCTTTTTCCGCTGGACGAACTTGGCGCCCCGGCCTTCGGGTGGTTATTTTTGGGTGCGGGCGTGCCCGCGGACTATTTTTTTTTTCACGGAGGCCGCTCGCAATGTCTCGCGCCATTCCGAGTCCGGCGGTCGAAGTTGGCCAGCCCCACCCCCCAAGGCTATGGCCCACCCGTTTTTGTGGCCTTTTTCCGCTGGGCGAACTTGGCGCCCCGGCCTTCGGGCTGTTATTTTTGGGCGCGGCTGTGCCCGCGGCCTATTTTTGGCACACAGAGGCGGCTCACAAAGTCTCGCGCCATTCCGAGTCCGGCGGACGAAGTTGGCCAGCCCCACCCCCCAAGGCTATAGCCCACCCGTTTTTGTGGCCTTTTTCCGCTGGACGAACTTGGCGCCCGGCCTTCGGGCGGTTATTTTTAGGCGCGGCTGTGCCTGCTGACCTATTTTTACACGGAGGCGGCTGCAAAGTCTCGCGCCATTCCGAGTCCGGCGGACCAGTTGGCAGGCCCCACCCCCAAGGCTTTGGCCCACCCGTTTTGTGGCCTTTTCCGCTGGAGCGAACTTGGCGCCCGGCTTTCGGGCGGTTATTTTTGGGAACGGCTGTGCCCGCGGCCTATTTTTGGCACACGGAGGCCGCTCGAAAAGTCTCGCGCCATTCCGAGTCCCGCGGACGAAGTTGGCCAGCCCCACCCCCCAAGGCTATAGCCCACCCGTTTTTGTGCCCTTTTTCCGCTGGACGAACTTGGCGGCCCGGCCTTCGGGCGGTTATTTTTTGGCGCGGCTGTGCCTGCAGCCTATTTTTGGTACACGGAGGCCGCTCGCAAAGTCTCGCGCCATTCCGAGTCCGGCGGACGAAGTGGGCCAGCCCCACCCCCGAAGGCTATAGCCCACCCGATTTTGTGGCCTTTTTCCGCCGGTCGAACTTGGCGGCCCGGCCTTCGGGCGGTTATTTTTGGTTGCGGCTATGCCCGTGGCCTATTTTTGGCACACGGAGGCCGCTCGCAAAGTCTTGCGCCATTCCGAGTCCAGCGGACGAAGTTGGCCAGCACCACCCCCCAAGGCTATAGCCCACCCGTTTTTCTGGCCTTTTTCCGCTGGACGAACTTGGCACCCCGGCCTTCGGGTGGTTATTTTTGGGCGCACCTTTGCCAGCGGCCTATTTTCGTTACACGGCGGCATCTCGCAAAGTGTCGCGCCATTCCGAGTCCGGCGGACGAAGTGGGCCACCCCCATCCCCCAAGGCTATAGGCCACCCGTTTTTGTGGCCTTTTTCCGCTGGACGAACTAGGCACCCCGGCCTTCGGGCGGTTATTTTTTAGCACAGCTGTGCCCGCGGCCTATTTTTGGCACACGGAGGCCGCTCGCAAAGTCTCGCGTAATTCCGAGTCCGGCGGACGAAGTTGGCCAGCCCCACCCCCAAGGGTATAGCCCACCCGTTTTTGTGGCCTTTTTCCGCTGGACAAACTTGGCGCCCCAGACTTAGGGCGGTTATTTTTGGGTGCGGCTGTGCCCGCAGCCTATTTTTGGCACACGGAGGCCGCTCGCAAAGTCTCGCGTAATTCCGAGTCCGGTGTACGAAGTTGGCCAGCCCCACCCCCAAGGGTATAGCCCACCCGTTTTTATGGCCTTTTACCGCTGGACGAACTTGGCCCCCCGGACTTCGGGTGGTTAGTTTTGGGCGCGGCTGTGCCCGCGGCCTATTTTTGGCACACGGAGGCCGCTCGCAAATTCTCGCGCCATTCCGATTCCGGCAGACAAAGTTGGCCAGCCCCGACCCCCAAGGCTATAGCCCACCCGTTTTTGTGGCCTTTTTCCGCTGGACGAACTTGGCGCCCAGCCTTGGCGGTTATTTTTAGAGCTGGCTGTGCCAGCCTATTTTTGGCACACGGAGGCCGCTCGCAAAGTCTCGCGTAATTCCGAGTCCGGCGGACGAAGTTGGCCAGCCCCACCCCCAAGGGTATAGCCCACCCGTTTTTGTGGCCTTTTTCCGCTGGACAAACTTGGCGCCCCAGACTTAGGGCGGTTATTTTTGGATACGGCTGTGCCCGCAGCCTATTTTTGGCACACGGAGGCCGCTCGCAAAGTCTCGCGTAATTCCGTGTCCGGCGGACGAAGTTGGCCAGCCCCACCCCCAAGGGTATAGCCCACCCGTTTTTATGGCCTTTTACCGCTGGACGAACTTGGCGCCCCGGACTTCGGGCGGTTAGTTACAGGCGCGGCTGTGCCCGCGGCCTATTTTTGGCACACTGAGGCCGCTCGCAAATTCTCGCGCCATTCCGATTCCGGCGGACAAAGTTGGCCAGCCCCGACCCCCAAGGCTATAGCCCACCCGTTTTTGTGGCCTTTTTCCGCTGGACGAACTTGGCGCCCCGGCCTTCGGGCGGTTATTTTTTGGCGCGGCTGTGCCCGCGGCCTATTTTTGGCACAGGGAGGCCGCTCGCAAAGTCTCGCGCCATTCCGAGTCCGGCGGACGAAGTGGGCCAGCCCCACCCCCGAAGGCTATAGCCCACCCGTTTTTGTGGCCTTTTTCCGCTGGAAAAACTTGGCGCCCCAAACTTAGGGCGGTTATTTTTGGGTGTGGCTCTGCCCGCAGCCTATTTTTGGCACACGGAGGCCGTTCGTAAAGTCTCGCGCCATTACGAGTAGGGCGGACGAAGTGGGCCAGCCCCACCCCCCAAGGCTATAGCCCACCCGTTTTTGTGGCCTTTTTCCGCTGGACGAATTTGGCGGCCCGGCCTTTGGGCGGTTATTTTTGGTTACGGCTGTGCCCACGGCCTATTTTTTGTACACGGACGCCACTCGTAAAGTCTTGCACCATTCCGAGTCCGGCGGACGAAGTTGGCCAGCCCCACCCCACAAGGCTATAGCCCACCCGTATTTCTGGCCTTTTTCCGCAGGGTGAACTTGGCGCCCCGGCCTTCGGGCGGTTATTTTTGGGCGCACCTGTGCCCGCGGCCTATTTTTGGTACACGGAGGCCGCTCGCAAAGTCTCGCGCCATTCCGAGTCCGGCGGACGAAGATGGCCAGCCCCACCCCCCAAGGCTATAGCCCACCCGTTTTTGTGTCCTTTTTCCGCTGGACGAACTTTGCGGCCCGGCCTTCGGGCGGTTAATTTTGGCTGCACCTGTGCCCGCGGCCTATTTTCAGTACACGGAGGCTGCTCGCAAAGTCTCGCGCCATTCCGAGTCCGGCGGACGAAGTCGGCCAGCCCCACCCCCAAAGGCTATAGCCCACCCGTTTTTGTGGCCTTTTTCCGCTGGACGAACATGGCGCCCCAGCCTTCCGGCTGTTATTTTTGGGCGCGGCTGCGCCCGCGGCCTATTTTTGGCACACGGAGGCCGCTCGCAAAATCTCGCGCCATTCCGAGTCCGGCGGACGAAGTTGGCCACCCCCACCCCCCAAGGCTATAGCCCACCCATTTTTGTGGCCTTTTTCCGCTGGACGAACTTGGCCCCGGCCTTTGGGCGGTTATTTTGGGGTCCGGCTGCGCCCACGGCCTATTTTTTGCACACGGACGCCACTCGCAAAGTCTTGCGCCATTCCGAGTCCGGCGGACGAAGTGGGCCAGCCCCACCCCCCAAGGCTATAGCCCACCCGTTTTTGTGGCCTTTTACCGCCGGACGAACTTGGAGCCCCGGCCTTCGGGCGGTTATTTTTGGGCGCGGCTGTGCCCACGGTCTATTTTTGGCACACGGAGGCCGCTCGCAAAGTCTCACGCCATTCCGAGTCCGGCGGACGAAGTGGGCCAGCCCAACCCCCCAAGGCTATGCCCACCCATTTTTGGGGCCTTTTTCCGCCGGATGAACTTGGAGCCCCGGCCTTCGGGCGGTTATTTTTGGTTGCGACTGTGCCCGCGGCCTATTTTTGGTAGACGGAGGCTGCTCGCAAAGTCTCGCGCCATTCCGAGTCCGGCGGACGAAGTTGGCCAGCCCCACCCCTCAAGGCTATAGCCCACCCGTTTTTGTGGCCTTTTTCCGCTGGACGAACTTGGCGCCCCGGCCTTCGGGCGGTTATTTTTGGGCTAACCTGTGCCCGCAGCCTATTTTTGGTACACGGAGGCCGCTCGCAAAGTCTCGCGCCATTCCGAGGCCGGCGGACGAAGTGGGCCAGCCCCACCCCCCAATGCTATAGCCCACCCGTTTTTGGGGCCTTTTTCCGCCGGATGAACTTGGAGCCCCGGCCTTCGGGCGGTTATTTTTGGTTGCGACTGTGCCCGCGGCCTATTTTTGGCAGACGGAGGCTGCTCGCAAAGTCTCGCGCCATTCCGAGTCCGGCGGACGAAGTTGGCCAGCCCCACCCCTCAAGGCTATAGCCCACCCGTTTTTGTGGCCTTTTTCCGCTGGACGAACTTGGCGCCCCGGCCTTCGGGCGGTTATTTTTGGGCTAACCTGTGCCCGCAGCCTATTTTTGGTACACGGAGGCCGCTCGCAAAGTCTCGCGCCATTCCGAGTCCGGCGGACGAAGTAGGCCAGTCCCACCCCCCAAGACTATAGCCCACCCGTTTTTGTGGCCTTTTTCCGCTGGACGAATTTGGCGCCCCGGCCTTCTGGTGGTTATTTTTGGGTGCGGCTATGCCCGCGGCCTACTTTTGGCACACGGAGGCCGCTCGCAAAGTCTTGCGCCATTCCGAGTTCGGCGGACGAAGTGGGCCAGCCCCACCCCCCAAGGCTATAGCCCACCCGTTTTTGTGGCCTTTTTCCGCCGGACGAACTTGGAGCCCCGGCCTTCGGGAGGTTATTTTTGGGCGCAGCTGTGCCCGCGGCATATTTTTGGTACACGGAGGCCGCTCGCAAAGTCTCACGCCATTCCGAGTCCGGCGGACGAAGTGGGCCAGCCCAACCCCCCAAGGCTATGCCCACCCGTTTTTGTGGCATTTTTCCGCCAGATGAATTTGGAGCCCCGGCCTTCGGGCGGTTATTTTTTGTTGCGGCTGTGCCCTTGGCCTATTTTTGGCACACGGAGGCCGCTCGCAAAGTCTCGCGTCATTCCGAGTCCGGCGGACGAAGTTGGCCAGCCCCACCCCCCAAGGCTATAGCCCACCCGTTGTTGTGGCCTTTTTCCGCTGGACGAACTTGGCGCCCCGGCCTTCGGGCGGTTATTTTTGGGTGCACCTGTGCCCACAGCCTATTTTATGTACACGGAGGCCGATCGCAAAGTCTCGTGCCATTCCGAGTCCGGGGGACGAAGTGGGCCAGCCCCACCCCCCAATGCTATAGCCCACCCGTTTTTGTGGCCTTTTTCCGCTGGACGAACTAGGCGCCCCGGCCTTCGGGCGGTTATTTTTGGGCGCGGCTATTCCCGCGGCCTATTTTTGGCACACGGAGGCCGCTCGCAAAGTCTTGCGCCATTCCGAGTTCGGCGGACGAAGTGGGCCAGCCCGACCCCCCAAGGCTATAGCCAACCCGTTTTTGTGGCCTTTTTCCGCTGGACGAACTTGGCGCCCCAGCCTTCGGGCGGTTATTTTTGGGCTAACCTGTGCCCGCAGCCTATTTTTGGTACACGGAGGCCGCTCGTAAAGTCTCGCGCCATTCCGAGTCCGGCGGACGAAGTCGGCCAGCCCCACCCCCCAAGACTATAGCCCACCCGTTTTTGTGGCCTTTTTCCGCTGGACGAATTTGGCGCCCCGGCCTTCTGGTGGTTATTTTTGGGCGCGGCTATGCCCGCGGCCTATTTTTGGCACACGGAGGCCGCTCGCAAAGTCTCGCACCATTCCGAGTCCGGCGGACGAAGTTGGCCACCCCCACCCCCCAAGGCTATAGCCCACCCATTTTTGTGGCCCTTTTCCGCTGGACGAACTTGGCGGCCCGGCCTTCGGGCGGTTATTTTTGGTTACGGTTGTGCCCGCGGCCTATTTTTTGTACACGGACGCCACTCGTAAAGTCTTGCACCATTCCGAGTCCGGCGGACGAAGTTGGCCAGCCCCACCCCCCAAGGCTATAGCCCACCCGTATTTCTGGCCTTTTTCCGCAGGACGAACTTGGCGCCCCGGCCTTCGGGCGGTTATTTTTGGGCGTACCTGTGCCCGCGGCCTATTTTTGGCACACGGAGGCCGCTCGCAAAGTCTCGCGCCATTCCGAGTCCGGCGGACGAAGATGGCCAGCCCCACCCCCCAAGGCTATAGCCCACCCGTTTTTGTGTCCTTTTTCCGCTGGACGAACTTGGCGGCCCGGCCTTCGGGCGGTTAATTTTGGCTGCACCTGTGCCCGCGGCCTATTTTCAGTACACGGAGGCTGCTCGCAAAGTCTCGCGCCATTCCGAGTCCGGCGGACGAAGTCGGCCAGCCCCACCCCCAAAGGCTATAGCCCACCCGTTTTTGTGGCCTTTTTCCGCTGGACGAACATGGCGCCCCAGCCTTCCGGCTATTATTTTTGGGCGCGGCTGTCCCCGCGGCCTATTTTTGGCACACGGAGGCCGCTCGCAAAGTCTCGCGCCATTCCGAGTCCGGCGGACGAAGTTGGCCACCCCCACCCCCCAAGGCTATAGCCCACCCATTTTTGTGGCCTTTTTCCGCTGGACGAACTTGGCGGCCCGGCCTTTGGGCGGTTATTTTTGGTTACGGCTGTGCCCACGGCCTATTTTTTGCACACGGACGCCACTCGCAAAGTCTTGCGCCATTCCGAGTCCGGCGGACGAAGTGGGCCAGCCCCACCCCCCAAGGCTATAGCCCACCCGTTTTTGTGGCCTTTTACCGCCGGACGAACTTGGAGCCCCGGCCTTCGGGCGGTTATTTTTGGGCGTGGCTGTGCCCACGGCCTATTTTTGGCACACGGAGGCCGCTCGCAAAGTCTCACGCCATTCTGAGTCCGGCGGACGAACTGGGCCAGCCCAACCCCCCAAGGCTATGCCCACCCATTTTTGGGGCCTTTTTCCGCCGGATGAACTTGGAGCCCCGGCCTTCGGGCGGTTATTTTTGGTTGCGACTGTGCCCGCGGCCTATTTTTGGCAGACGGAGGCTGCTCGCAAAGTCTCTCGCCATTCCGAGTCCGGCGGACGAAGTTGGCCAGCCCCACCCCTCAAGGCTATAGCCCACCCGTTTTTGTGGCCTTTTTCCGCTGGACGAACTTGGCGGCCCGGCCTTCGGGCGGTTATTTTTGGGCTAACCTGTGCCCGCAGCCTATTTTTGGTACACGGAGGCCGCTCGCAAAGTCTCGCGCCATTCCGAGTCCGGCGGACGAAGTCGGCCAGCCCCACCCCCCAAGACTATAGCCCACCCGTTTTTGTGGCCTTTTTCCGCTGGACGAATTTGGCGCCCCGGCCTTCTGGTGGTTATTTTTGGGCACGGCTATGCCCGCGGCCTATTTTTGGCACACGGAGGCCGCTCGCAAAGTCTTGCGCCATTCCGAGTTCGGCGGACGAAGTGGGCCAGCCCCACCCCCCAAGGCTATAGCCCACCCGTTTTTGTGGCCTTTTTCCGCCGGACGAACTTGGAGCCCCGGCCTTCGGGAGGTTATTTTTGGGCGCAGCTGTGCCCACGGCATATTTTTGGTACACGGAGGCCGCTCGCAAAGTCTCGCGCCATTCCAAGTCCTGCGGACGAAGTGGGCCAGCCCAACCCCCCAAGGCTATGCCCACCCGTTTTTGTGGCATTTTTCCGCCAGATGAATTTGGAGCCCCGGCCTTCGGGCGGTTATTTTTTGTTGCGGCTGTGCCCGTGGCCTATTTTTGGCACACGGAGGCCGCTCGCAAAGTCTCGCGCCATTCCGAGTCTGGCGGACAAAGTTGGCCAGCCCCACCCCCCAAGGCTATAGCCCACCCGTTGTTGTGGCCTTTTTCCGCTGGACGAACTTGGCGCCCCGGCCTTCGGGCGGTTATTTTTGGGTGCACCTGTGCCCACAGCCTATTTTATGTACACGGAGGCCGCTCGCAAAGTCTCGTGCCATTCCGAGTCCGGCGGACGAAGTGGGCCAGCCCCACCCCCCAATGCTATAGCCCACCCGTTTTTGTGGCCTTTTTCCGCTGGACGAACTAGGCGCCCCGGCCTTCGGGCGGTTATTTTTGGGCGCGGCTATGCCCGCGGCCTATTTTTTGCACACGGAGGCCGCTCGCAATGTCTTGCGCCATTCCGAGTTCGGCGGACGAAGTGGGCCAGCCCGACCCCCCAAGGCTATAGCCCACCCGTTTTTGTGGCCTTTTTCCGCTGGACGAACTTGGCGCCCCGGCCTTCGGGCGGTTATTTTTGGGCTAACCTGTGCCCGCAGCCTATTTTTGGTACACGGAGGCCGCTCGAAAAGTCTCGCGCCATTCCGAGTCCGGCGGACGAAGTCGGCCAGCCCCACCCCCCAAGACTATAGCCCACCCGTTTTTGTGGCCTTTTTCCGCTGGACGAATTTGGCGCCCCGGCCTTCTGGTGGTTATTTTTGGGCGCGGCTATGCCCGCGGCCTATTTTTGGCACGCGGAGGCCGCTCGCAAAGTCTTGCGCCATTCCGAGTTCGGCGGACGAAGTGGGCCAGCCCCACCCCCCAAGGCTATAGCCCACCCGTTTTTGTGGCCTTTTTCCGCCGGACGAACTTGGAGCCCCGGCCTTCGGGACGTTATTTTTGGGCGCAGCTGTGCCCACGGCATATTTTTGGTACACGGAGGCCGCTCGTAAAGTCTCGTGCCATTCCGAGTCCGGCGGACGAAGTGGGCCAGCCCCACCCCCCAATGCTATAGCCCACCCGTTTTTGTGGCATTTTTCCGCCAGATGAATTTGGAGCTCCGGCCTTCGGGCGGTTATTTTTGGTTGTGGCTGTGCCTGTGGCCTATTTTTGGCACACGGAGGCCGCTCGCAAAGTCTCGCGCCATTCCGAGTCCGGCGGACGAAGTGGGCCAGCCCCACCCCCCAAGGCTATAGCCCACCCGTTGTTGTGGCCTTTTTCCGCTGGACGAACTTGGCGCCCCGGCCTTCGGGCGGTTATTTTTGGGTGCACCTGTGCCCACAGCCTATTTTATGTACATGGAGGCCGCTCACAAAGTCTCGTGCCATTCCGAGTCCGGCGGACGAAGTGGGCCAGCCCCACCCCCCAATGCTATAGCCCACCCGTTATTGTGGCATTTTTCCGCCAGATGAATTTGGAGCCCCGGCCTTCGGGCGGTTATTTTTGGTTGCGGCTGTGCCTGTGGCCTATTTTTGGCACACGGAGGCCGCTCTCAAAGTCTCGCGCCATTCCGAGTCCGGCGGACGAAGTTGGCCAGCCCCACCCCCCAAGGCTATAGCCCACCCGTTGTTGTGGCCTTTTTCCGCTGGACGAACTTGGCGCCCCGGCCTTCGGGCGGTTATTTTTGGGTACACCTGTGCCCACAGCCTATTTTATGTACACGGAGGCGGCTCGCAAAGTCTCGTGCCATTCCGAGTCTGGCGGACGAAGTGGGCCAGCCCCACCCCCCAATGCTATAGCCCACCCGTTTTTGTGGCCTTTTTCAGCTGGACGAACTAGGCGCCCCGGCCTTCGGGCGGTTATTTTTGAGCGCGGCTGTGCCCGCGGCCTATTTTTGGCACACGCAGGCCGCTCGCAAAGGCTCGCACCATTCCGAGTCCGGCGGACGAAGTGGGCCAGCCCCACCCCCCAATGCTATAGCCCACCCGTTTTTGTGGCCTTTTTCAGCTGGACGAATTTGGCGCCCCGGCCTTCTGGTGGTTATTTTTGGGCGTGGCTATGCCCGCGGCCTATTTTTGGCACACGGAGGCCGCTCGCAAAGTCTTGCGCCATTCCGAGTTCGGCGGACGAACTTGGAGCCCCGGCCTTCGGGAGGTTATTTTTGGGCGCAGCTGTGCCCACGGCATATTTTTGGTACACGGAGGCCGCTCACAAAGTCTCGCGCCATTCCGAGTCCGGCGGACGAAGTGGGCCAGCCCAACCCCCCAAGGCTATGCCCACCCGTTTTTGTGGCATTTTTCCGCCAGATGAATTTGGAGCCCCGGCCTTCGGGCGGTTATTTTCTGTTGCGGCTGTGCCTGTGGCCTATTTTTGGCACACGGAGGCCGCTCGCAAAGTCTAGTGCCATTCCGAGTCCGGCGGACGAAGTAGGCCAGCCCCACCCCCCAAGGCTAAAGCCCACCCGTTGTTGTGGCCTTTTTCCGCTGGACGAACTTGGCGCCCCGGCCTTCGGGCGGTTATTTTTGGGTGCACCTGTGCCCACAGCCTATTTTATGTACACGGAGGCCGCTCGTAAAGTCTCGTGCCATTCCGAGTCCGGCGGACGAAGTGGGCCAGCCCCACCCCCCAATGCTATAGCCCACCCGTTTTTGTGGCCTTTTTCAGCTGGACGAACTAGGCGCCCCGGCCTTCGGGCAGTTATTTTTGAGCGCGGCTGTGCCCACGGCCTATTTTTGGCACACGGAAGCCGCTCGTAAAGTCTCGCACCATTCCGAGTCCGGCGGACGAAGTCGGACAGCCCCACCCCCAAAGGCAATAGGCCACCCGTTTTTGTGGCCTTTTTCCGCTGGACGAACTTGGCGCCCCAGCCTTCAGACTGTTATTTTTGGGCGCGGCTGTGCCCGCGGCCTATTTTTGGCACACGGAGGCTGCTCGCAAAGTCTCGCGCCATTCCGAGTCCGGCGGACGAAGTTGGCCACCCCCACCCCCCAAGGCTATAGCCCACCCATTTTTGTGGCCTTTTTCCGCTGGACGAACTTGGCGGCCCAGCCTTCGGGCGGTTATTTTTGGTTACGGCTGTGCCCGCGGCCTATTTTTTGTACACGGACGCCACTCGTAAAGTCTTGCACCATTCCGAGTCCGGCGGACGAAGTCGGCCAGCCCCACCGCCCAAGGCTATGCCCACCCGCTTTTGTGGCCTTTTTCCGCTGGACGAACTAGGCGCCCCGGCCTTCGGATGGTTATTTTTGTGCGCGGCTGTGCCCGCGGCCTATTTTTGGCACACGGAGGCCACTCGTAAAGTCTCGCGCCATTCTGAATCCGGCGGACGAAGTCGGCCAGCCCCACCCCCAAAGGCTATAGCCCACCCGTTTTTGTGGCCTTTTTCCGCTGGACGAATTTGGCGCCCCGGCCTTCGGGTGGTTATTTTTGGGTGCGGCTATGCCCGCGGCCTATTTTTGGCACACGGAGGCCGCTCGCAAAGTCTTGTGCCATTCCGAGTTCGGCGGACGAAGTGGGCCAGCCCCACCCCCCAAGGCTATAGCCCACCCGTTTTTGTGGCCTTTTTCTGCCGGACGAACTTGGAGCCCCGGCCTTCGGGAGGTTATTTTTTGGCGCAGCTCTGCCCACGGCATATTTTTGGTACACGGAGGCCGCTCGCAAAGTCTCGCGCCATTCCGAGTCCGGCGGACGAAGTGGGCCAGCCCAACCCCCCAAGGCTATGCCCACCCGTTTTTGTGGCATTTTTCCGCCAGATGAATTTGGAGCCCCGGCCTTCGGGCGGTTATTTTTGGTTGCGGCTGTGCCTGTGGCCTATTTTTGGCACACGGAGGCCGCTCTCAAAGTCTCGCGCCATTCCGAGTCCGGCGGACGAAGTGGGCCAGCCCCACCCCCCAAGGCTATAGCCCACCCGTTGTTGTGGCCTTTTTCCGCTGGACGAACTTGGCGCCCCGGCCTTCGGGCGGTTATTTTTGGGTACACCTGTGCCCACAGCCTATTTTATGTACACGGAGGCCGCTCGCAAAGTCTCGTGCCATTCCGAGTCCGGCGGACGAAGTGGGCCAGCCCCACCCCCCAATGCTATAGCCCACCCGTTTTTGTGGCCTTTTTCAGCTGGACGAACTAGGCGCCCCGGCCTTCGGGCGGTTATTTTTGAGCGCGGCTGCGCCCGCGGCCTATTTTTGGCACACAGGCCGCTCGCAAAGTCTCGCACCATTCCGAGTCCGGCGGACGAAGTCGGCCAGACCCACCCCCAAAGGCTATAGGCCACCCGTTTTTGTGGCCTTTTTCCGCTGGACGAACTTGGCGCCCCAGCCTTCAGACTGTTATTTTTGGCCGCGGCTGTGCCCGCAGCCTATTTTTGGCACACGGAGGCCGCTCACGAAGTCTCGCGCCATTCCGAGTCCGGCAGACGAAGTTGGCCCGCCCCACCCCCCCAGGCTATAGCCCACCCGTTTTTCTGCTCTTTTTCCGCTGGACGAACTTGGCGCCCCGGCCTTCGGGCGGTTATTTTTGGGCGCACCTGTGCCCTCAACCTATTTTTGGTACACGGAGGCCGCTCGCAAAGTCTCGCGCCATTCCGAGTCCGGCGGACGAAGTTGGCCAGCCCCACCCCCCAAGGCTATAGCCCACCCGTTGTTGTGGCCTTTTTCCGCTGGACGAACTTGGCGCCCCGGCCTTCGGGCGGTTATTTTTGGGTACACCTGTGCCCACAGCCTATTTTATGTACACGGAGCCCGCTCGCAAAGTCTCATGCCATTCCGAGTCCGGCGGACGAAGTGGGCCAGCCCCACCCCCCAATGCTATAGCCCACCCGTTTTTGTGGCCTTTTTCAGCTGGACGAACTAGGCGCCCCGGCCTTCGGGCGGTTATTTTTGAGCGCGGCTGTGCCCGCGGCCTATTTTTGGCACACGGAGGCCGCTCGCAAAGTCTCGCACCATTCCGAGTCCGGCGGACGAAGTTGGCCCGCCCCACCCCCCCAGGCTATAGCCCACCCGTTTTTCTGCTCTTTTTCCGCTGGACGAACTTGGCGCCCCGGCCTTCGGGCGGTTATTTTTGGGCGCACCTGTGCCCTCAGCCTATTTTTGGTACACGGAGGCCGCTCGCAAAGTCTCGCACCATTCCGAGTCCGGCGGACGAAGGTGGCCAGCCCCACCCCCAAAGGGTATAGCCCACCCGTTTTTGTGTCCTTTTTCCGCTGGACAATTCCTGCGCCCCAGACTTCGGGCGGTTATTTTTGTGTGCGGCTGTGCCTGCAGCCTATTTTTGGCACATGGAGGCCGCTCGCAAAGTCTCTCGCCATTCCGAGTCCGGCGGACGAAGTCGGCCAGCCCCACCCCGAAAGGCTATAGGCCACCCGTTTTTGTGGCCTTTTTCCGCTGGACGAACTTGGCGCCCCAGCCTTCAGACTGTTATTTTTGGGCACGGCTGTGCCCGCAGCCTATTTTTGGCACACGGAGGCCGCTCGCGAAGTCTCGCGCCATTCCGAGTCCGGCAGACGAAGTTGGCCCGCCCCACCCCCCCAGGCTATAGCCCACCCGTTTTTCTGCTCTTTTTCCGCTGGACGAACTTGGCGCACCGGGCTTCGGGCGGTTATTTTTGGGCGCACCTGTGCCCACAGCCTATTTTTCGTACACGGAGGCCACTCGCAAAGTCTCGCACCATTCCGAGTCCGGCGGACGAAGTCGGCCAGCACCACCCCCCAAGGCTATGCCCGCCCGCTTTTGTGGCCGTTTTCCGCCGGATGAACTTGGAGCCCCGGCCTTCGGGCGGTTATTTTTTGTTACGGCTGTGCCCGCGGCTTATTTTTGGCACACAGAGGCCGCTTCAAATTCTCGCGCCATTCCGAGTCCGGCATACGAAGTTGGCCAGCCCCACCCCCCAAGGCTATAGCCCACCCGTTTTTGTGGCCTTTTTCCGCTGGACGAACACGGCGCCCCGGCCTTCGGGCGGTTATTTTTGGGCGCGGCTGTGCCCGCGGCCTACTTTTGGCACAGGGAGACCGCTCGTAAAGTCTCGCGCCATTCCGAGTCCGGCGGACGAAGTTGGCCAGCCCCACCCCCCAAGGGTATAGCCCACGCGTTTTTGTGGCCTTTTTCCGCTGGACGAACTTGGCGCCCCGGCCTTCGGGTGGTTATTTTTGGGCGCACCTGTGCCCACAGCCTATTTTTGGCACACGGAGGCCGCTCGCAAAGTCTCGCGCCATTCCGAGTCCGGCGGACGAAGTCGGCCAGCCCCACCCCCCAAGGGTATAGCCCACCCGTTTTTGTGTCCTTTTTCCGCTGGACAATTCCTGCGCCCCAGACTTCGGGCGGTTATTTTTATGTGCGGCTGTGCCTGCAGCCTATTTTTTGCACATGGAGGCCGCTCGCAAAGTCTCGCGCCATTCCGAGTCCGGCGGACGAAGTTGGCCCGCCCCACCCCCCAAGGCTTTAGCCCACCCGTTTTTGTGGTCTTTTTCCGCTGGACGAACTTGGCGCCCCGGCCTTCGGGCGGTTATTTTTGGGCGCACCTGTGCCCGCAGCCTATTTTTGGCACACGGAGGACGTTCGCAAAGTCTCGCGCCATTCCGAGTCCGGCGGACGAAGTTGGCCAGCCCCACCCCCCAAGGGTATAGCCCACGCGTTTTTGTGGCCTTTTTCCGCTGGACGAACTTGGCGCCCCGGCCTTCGAGCGGTTATTTTTGGGCGCACCTGTGCCCAAAGCCTATTTTTGGCACACGGAGGCCGCTCGCAAAGTCTCGCGCCATTCCGAGTCCGGCGGACGAAGTCGGCCAGCCCCACCCCCAAAGGCTATAGCCCACCCGTTTTTGTGGCCTTTTTCCGCTGGACGGACTTAGCGCCCCAGCCTTCCGGCTGTTATTTTTGGGCGCGGCTGTACCCGCGGCCTATTTTTGGCACACGGAGGCCGCTCGCAAAGTCTCGCGCCATTCCGAGTCCGGCGGACGAAGTGGGCCACCCCCACCGCCCAAGGCTATAGCCCACCCTTTTTTGTGGCCTTTTTCCGCTGGACGAACTTGGCGGCCCGGCCTTTGGGCGGTTATTTTTTGTTGCGGCTGTGTCCACGGCCTATTTTTTGCACACGGACGCCACTCGCAAATTCTTGCGCCATTCCGAGTCCGGCGGACGAGGTTGGCCAGCCCCACCCCCCAAGGCTATAGCCAACCCGTTTTTCTGGCCTTTTTCCGCTGGACGAACTTGGCGGCCCGGCCTTTGGGCGGTTACTTTTGGTTACGGCTGTGCCCACGGCCTATTTTTTGCACACGGACGCCTCTCGCAAAGTCTTGCGCCATTCCGAGTCCGGCGGACGAAGTTGGCCAGCCCCACCCCCCAAGGCTATAGCCCACCCGTTTTTGTGGCCTTTTACCGCTGGATGAATTTGGCGCCCCGGCCTTCGGGCGGTTAGTTTTGGGCGCGGCTGTGCCGGCGGCCTATTTTTGGCACACGGAGGCCGCTCGCAAATTCTCGCGACATTCCGAGTCCGGCGGACGAAGTTGGCCAGCCCCACCCCCCAAGGCTATAGCCCACCCGTTTTTGTGGCCTTTTTCCGCTGGACGAATTTGGCGCCCCGGCCTTCGGGAGGTTAGTTTTGGGCGCGGCTGTGCCGGCGGCCTATTTTTGGCACACGGAGGCCGCTCGCAAATTCTCACGACATTCCGAGTCCGGCGGACGAAGTTGGCCTGCCCCACCCCCCAAGGCTATAGCCCACCCGTTTTTGTGGCCTTTTTCCGCTGGACGAACTAGGCGCCCCGACCTTCGGGCGGTTATTTTTGTGCGAGGCTGTGCCCGCGGCCTATTTTTACATGGAGGCCGCAAAGTCTCGCGACATTCCGAGTCCGGCGGACGAAGTTGACCAGCCCCACCCCCCAAGGCTATAGACCACCCGTTTTTGTGGCCTTTTTCCGCTGGACGAACTAGGCGCCCCGACCTTCGGGCGGTTATTTTTGACCACGACTGTGCCCGCGGCCTATTTTTGGCACACGGAGGCCTCTCGCAAACTCTCGCGCAATTCCGAGTCCGGCGGACGAAGTTGGCCAGCCCCACCCCCAAGGGTATAGCCCACCCGTTTTTGTGGCCTTTTTCCGCTGGACAAACTTGGCGCCCCAGACTTCGGGCGGTTATTTTTGGGTGCGGCTGTGGCCGCAGACTATTTTTAGTACACGGAGGCCGCAAAAGTCTTGCGCCATTCATAGTAGGGCGGACGAGGTTGGCCAGCCCCACCCCCCAAGGCTATAGCCCACCCGTTTTTGTGGCCTTTTTCCGCTGGACGAAATTGGCGCCCCGGCCTTCGGGCGGTTACTTTTGGTTACGGCTGTGCCCACGGCCTATTTTTTGCACACGGACGCCACTCGGAACGTCTTGCGCCATTCCGAGTCCGCGGACGGTTGGCCAGCCCCACCCCCAAGGCTATAGCCCACCCGTTTTGTGGCCTTTTACCGCTGGATGAATTTGGCGCCCGGCCTTCGGGCGGTTAGTTTTGGCGCGGCTGTGCCGCGGCCTATTGTTGGCACACGGAGGCCGCTCGCAAATTCTCGCGACATTCCGAGTCCGGCGGACGAAGTTGGCCAGCCCCACCCCCCAAGGCTATAGCCCACCCGTTTTTGTGGCCTTTTACCGCTGGATGAATTTGGCGCCCCGGCCTTCGGGCGGTTAGTTTTGGGCGCGGCTGTGCCGGCGGCCTATTTTTGGCACACGGAGGCCGCTCGCAAATTCTCGCGACATTCCGAGTCCGGCGGACGAAGTTGGCCAGCCCCACCCCCCAAGGCTATAGCCCACCCGTTTTTGTGGCCTTTTACCGCTGGATGAATTTGGCGCCCCGGCCTTCGGGCGGTTAGTTTTGGGCGCGGCTGTGCCGGCGGCCTATTTTTGGCACACGGAGGCCGCTCGCAAATTCTCGCGACATTCCGAGTCCGGCGGACGAAGTTGGCCAGCCCCACCCCCCAAGGCTATAGCCCACCCGTTTTTGTGGCCTTTTTCCGCTGGACGAATTTGGCGCCCCGGCCTTCGGGAGGTTAGTTTTGGGCGCGGCTGTGCCGGCGGCCTATTTTTGGCACACGGAGGCCGCTCGCAAATTCTCACGACATTCCGAGTCCGGCGGACGAAGTTGGCCTGCCCCACCCCCCAAGGCTATAGCCCACCCGTTTTTGTGGCCTTTTTCCGCTGGACGAACTTGGCGCCCTGGCCTTCCGGCGGTTATTTTTGGGCGTGGCTGTGCCCGCGGCCTATTTTTGGTACATGGAGGCCGCTCGCAAAGTCTCGCGCCATTCCGAGTCCGGCGGACGAAGTTGACCAGCCCCACCCCCCAAGGCTATAGACCACCCGTTTTTGTGGCCTTTTTCCGCTGGACGAACTAGGCGCCCCGACCTTCGGGCGGTTATTTTTGACCACGACTGTGCCCGCGGCCTATTTTTGGCACACGGAGGCCTCTCGCAAACTCTCGCGCAATTCCGAGTCCGGCGGACGAAGTTGGCCAGCCCCACCCCCAAGGGTATAGCCCACCCGTTTTTGTGGCCTTTTTCCGCTGGACAAACTTGGCGCCCCAGACTTCGGGCGGTTATTTTTGGGTGCGGCTGTGGCCGCAGACTATTTTTCGTACACGGAGGCCGCTCGCAAAGTCTTGCGCCATTCAAAGTAGGGCGGACGAGGTTGGCCAGCCCCACCCCCCAAGGCTATAGCCCACCCGTTTTTGTGGCCTTTTTCCGCTGGACGAAATTGGCGCCCCGGCCTTCGGGCGGTTACTTTTGGTTACGGCTGTGCCCACGGCCTATTTTTTGCACACGGACGCCACTCGCAAAGTCTTGCGCCATTCCGAGTCCGGCGGACGAAGTTGGCCAGCCCCACCCCCCAAGGCTATAGCCCACCCGTTTTTGTGGCCTTTTACCGCTGGATGAATTTGGCGCCCCGGCCTTCGGGCGGTTAGTTTTGGGCGCGGCTGTGCCGGCGGCCTATTTTTGGCACACGGAGGCCGCTCGCAAATTCTCGCGACATTCCGAGTCCGGCGGACGAAGTTGGCCAGCCCCACCCCCCAAGGCTATAGCCCACCCGTTTTTGTGGCCTTTTACCGCTGGATGAATTTGGCGCCCGGCCTTCGGCGGTTAGTTTTGGGCGCGGCTGTGCCGGGCCTATTTTTGGCACACGGAGGCCGCTCGCAAATTCTCGCGACATTCCGAGTCCGCGGACGAAGTTGGCCAGCCCCACCCCCCAAGGCTATAGCCCACCCGTTTTTGTGGCCTTTTACCGCTGGATGAATTTGGCGCCCCGGCCTTCGGGAGGTTAGTTTTGGGCGCGGCTGTGCCGGCGGCCTATTTTTGGCACACGGAGGCCGCTCGCAAATTCTCACGACATTCCGAGTCCGGCGGACGAAGTTGGCCTGCCCCACCCGCCAAGGCTATAGCCCACCCGTTTTTGTGGCCTTTTTCCGCTGGACGAACTTGGCGCCCCGGCCTTCCGGCGGTTATTTTTGGCCGTTGCTGTGCCCGAGGCCTATTTTTGGCACACGGAGGCCGCTCGCAAAGTCTCGCGCCATTCCGAGTCCGGCGGACGAAGTTGACCAGCCCCACCCCCCAAGGCTATAGACCACCCGTTTTTGTGGCCTTTTTCCGCTGGACGAACTAGGCGCCCCGACCTTCGGGCGGTTATTTTTGACCACGACTGTGCCGCGGCCTATTTTTTGCACACGGAGGCCGCTCACAAACTCTCGCGCAATTCCGAGTCCGGCGGACGAAGTTGGCCAGCCCCACCCCCAAGGGTATAGCCCACCCGTTTTTGTGGCCTTTTTCCGCTGGACAAACTTGGCGCCCCAGACTTCGGGCGGTTATTTTTGGGTGCGGCTGTGGCCGCAGACTATTTTTCGTACACGGAGGCCGCTCGCAAAGTCTTGCGCCATTCAAAGTAGGGCGGACGAGGTTGGCCAGCCCCACCCCCCAAGGCTATAGCCCACCCGTTTTTGTGGCCTTTTGCCGCTGGACAAAATTGGCGCCCCGGCCTTCGGGTGGTTATTTTTGGGTGCGGCTATGCCCACGGCCTATTTTTGGCACACGGAGGCCGGTCTCAAAGTCTCGCGCCATTCCGAGTCCGGCGGACGAAGTTGGCCAGCCCCACCCCCCAAGGCTATAACCCACCCGTTTTTGTGGCCTTTTTTTGCTGGACGAACTTGGCGCCCCGGACTTAAGGCGGTTATTTTTGGGCGCGGCTGTGCCCGTGGCCTATTTTTGGCACACGGAGGCCGGTCTCAAAGTCTCGCGCCATTTCGATTCCGGCGGACGAAGTGGGCCAGCCCCACCCCCCAAGGCTATAGCCCACCCGTTTTTGTGGCCTTTTTCCGCCGGACGAACTTGGAGCCCCGGCCTTCGGGCGGTTATTGTTGGGCGCGGCTGTGCCCACGGCCTATTTTTGGCACACGGAGGCCGCTCGCAAAGTCTCACGCCATTCCGAGTCCGGCGGACGAAGTGGGCAAGCCCGACCCCCCAAGGCTATGCCCACCCGTTTTTGTGGCCTTTTTCCGCCGGATGAACTTGGATCCCCGGCCTTCGGGCGGTTATTTTTGGGCGCGGCTGTGCCCGCGGCCTATTTTTGGCCCACGGAGGCCGCTCGCGAAGTCTCGCGCCATGCCGAGTCCGGCGGACGAAGTTGGCCAGCCCCACCCCCCAAGGCTATAGCCCACCCATTTTTGTGGCCTTTTTCCGCTGGACGAACTTGGCGGCCCGGCCTTTGGGCGGTTATTTTTGGTTACGGCTGTGCCCACGGCCTATTTTTTGCACACGGACGCCACTCGCAAAGTCTCGCGCCATTCCGAGTCCGGCGGACGAAGTTGGCCAGCCCCACCCCCCCAAGGCTATAGCCCACCCGTTTTTGTGGCCTTTTTCCGCTGGACGAACTTGGCGGCCCGGCCTTTGGGCGGTTATTTTTGGTTGCGGCTGTGTCCACAGCCTATTTTTTGCACACGGATGCCACTCGCAAAGTCTTGCGCCTTTCCGAGTCCGGCGGACGAAGTTGGCCAGCCCCATCCCCAAGGCTATAGCCCACCCGTTTTTCTGGCCTTTTTCCGCTGGACGAACTAGGCGCCCCGGCCTTCGGGTGGTTATTTTAGGGCGCGGCTGTGCCCGCGGCCTATTTTTGGCACATGGAGGCCGCTCGCAAAGTCTCGCGCTTTTCCGAGTACGGCGGACGAAGGTGGCCAGCCCCACCCCCCAAGGGTAAAGCCCACCCGTTTTTGTGTCCTTTTTCCGCTGGACGAACTAGGCGCCCCGGCCTTCGGGCGGTTATTTTTGGGCGCACCTGTGCCCGCGGCCTATTTTCGGTACACGGAGGCCGCTCGCAAAGTCTCGCGCCATTCCGAGTCCGGCGGACGAAGTTGGCCAGCCCCACCCCCCAAGGCTATAGCCCACCCGTTTTTGTGGCCTTTTACCGCTGGATGAATTTGGCGCCCCGGCCTTCGGGCGGTTAGTTTTGGGCGCGGCTGTGCCCGCGGCCTATTTTTGGCACACGGAGGCCGCTCGCAAATTCTCGCGCCATTCCGAGTCCGGCGGACGAAGTTGGCCAGCCCCAACCCCCAAGGCTATAGCCCACCCGTTTTTGTGGCCTTTTTCCGCTGGACGAACTTGGCGCCCTGGACTTCCGGCGGTTATTTTTTGGGCGTGGCTGTGACCGCGGCCTATTTTTGGCACACGGAGGCCGCTCGCGAAGTCTCTCGCCATTCCGAGTCCGGCGGACGAAGTTGGCAACCCCCACCCCCCAAGGCTATAGCCCACCCATTTTTGTGGCCTTTTTCCGCTGGACGAACTTGGCGGCCCGGCCTTTGGGCGGTTATTTTTGGTTACGGCTGTGCCCACGGCCTATTTTTTGCACACGGATGCCACTCGCAAAGTCTTGCGCCATTCCGAGTCCGGCGGACGAAGTTGGCCAGCCCCACCCCCCAAGGCTATAGCCCACCCGTTTTTTGGGCATTTTTGCGGCGGACGAACTTGGGGACGGGACCTTGGGGGTCTTATTTTTGGACGCGGCTGTGCCCGTGGCCTATTTTTTGCACACGGAGGGCACTCGCAAAGTCTCCCCCCATTCCGAGTCCGGCGGACGAAGTCGGCAAGCCCCTCCCCCCAAGGCAATAGCCCAGCCGTTTTTTGGGCATTTTTGTGGCGGACGAACTTGGGGACGGGACTTTTGGGGGCTTATTTTTGGGCGCGGCTGTGCCCGTGGCCTATTTTGGGCACACGGAGTGTGCTCGCAAAGTCTCGCCCCATTGCGAGTCCGGCGGACGAAGTTGGCCAGCCCCTCCCCCCAAGGCTAAAGCCCACCTGTTTTTTGGGCATTTTTGCGGCGGACAAACTTGGGGATGGGACCTTCGGGGGCTTATTTTTGGGCGCGGCTGTGCCCGCAGCCTATTTTTGGCACACGGAGGGCGCTCGCAAAGTCTCGCCCCATTCCGATTCCGGCGGACGAAGTTGGCCAGCCCCTCCCCCCAAGGCTATAGCTCACCCGTTTTTTGCGGCGGACGAACTTGGGGATGGGACCTTCGGGGGCTTATTTTTGGGCACGGCTGTGTCCGCGGCATATTTTTGGCACACAGAGGATGCTCGCAAAGTCTTTCCCCATTTTGAGTCCGGCGGATGAAGTTGGCCAGCCCCTCCCCCCAAGGCTATAGCTCACCGGTTTTTTGGGCATTTTTGCGGCGGACGAACTTGGGGACGGGACCTTCGGGGGCTTATTTTTGGGCGCGGCTGTGCTCGCAGCCTATTTTTCTCACACGGAGGGCACTCGCAAAGTGTCGCCCCATTCCGAGTCCGGCGGACGAAGTCGGCCAGCCCCTCCCCCCAAGGCAATAGCCCAGCCGTTTTTTGGGCATTTTTACGGCGGACGAACTTGGGGACGGGACTTTCGGGGGCTTATTTTTGGGCGCGGCTGTGTCCACGGCATATTTTTGGCACACAGAGGATGCTCGCAAAGTCTTTCCCCATTTTGAGTCCGGCGGATGAAGTTGGCCAGCCCCTCCCCCCAAGGCTATAGCTCACCGGTTTTTTGGGCATTTTTGCGGCGGACGAACTTGGGGATGGGACCTTCGGGGGCTTATTTTTGGGCGCGGCTGTGTCCGCGGCATATTTTTTGGCACACAGAGGATGCTCGCAAAGTCTTTCCCCATTTTGAGTCCGGCGGATGAAGTTGGCCAGCCCCTCCCCCCAAGGCTATAGCTCACAGGTTTTTTGGGCATTTTTGCGGCGGACGAACTTGGGGACGGGACCTTCGGGGGCTTATTTTTGGGCGCGGCTGTGCTCGCGGCCTATTTTTCGCACACGGAGGGTGCTCGCAAAGTCTCACCCCATTCCGATTCCGGCGGATGAAGTTGGCCAGCCCCTCCAGCCAAGGCTATAGCCCACCCGTTTTTTGGGCATTTTTGCGGCGGACGAACTTGGGGACCAACCCTTCGGGGGCTTATTTTTGGGCGCGGCTGTGCCCGCGGCCTATATTTGGCAAACCGAGGGCGCTCGCAAATTCTCGCCCCATTACGAGTCCAGCGGATGAAGTTGGCCAGCCCCTCCCCCCAAGGCTATAGCCCACCCGTTTTTTGGGCATTTTTGCGGTGGACGAACTTGGGGACGGGATCTTTGGGGGCTTATTTTTGGGTGCGGCTGTGCCCACGGCCTATTTTTGGCACACGGACGGCGCTCACAATGTCTCGCCCCTTTCCGAGTCCGGGGGACGAAGTTGGCCAGCCCCTCCCCCCAAGGCTATAGCCCACCCGTTTTTTGGGCATTTTTGCGGCGGACGAACTTGGGGACGGGACCTTCGGGGGCTTATTTTTGGACGCGGCTGTGCCCGCGGCCTATTTTTCTCACACGGAGGGCACTCGCAAAGTCTCGCCCCATTCCGAGTCCGGCGGACGAAGTCGGCCAGCCCCTCCCCCCAAGGCTATAGCCCACCCGTTTTTTGGGTATTTTTGCGGCGGACGAACTTGGGGACGGGACCTTCGGGGGCTTATTTTTGGGCGCGGCTATGGCTGTGGCCTATTTTTGGCACACGGAGGGCGCTCTTAAAGTCTCGCCCCATTCCGAGTCCGTCGGACTAAGTTGGCCAGCCCCTCCCCCCAAGGCTATAGACCACCCGTTTTTTGGGCATTTTTGCGGCAGACGAACTTGGGGTCGGGACCTTCGGGGGCTTATTTTTGGGCGCGGCTGTGCCCGCGGCCTATGTTTGGCACACGGAGGGTGCTCGCAAAGTCTCGCCCCATTCCGAGTCCGGCGGACGAAGTTGGCCAGCCCCTCCCCCCAAGGCTATGGCCCACCCGTTTTTTTGGCATTTTTGCGGCGGACGAACTTGGGGACGGGACCTCCGGGGGCTTATATTTGGACGCAGCTGTGCCCGCGGCCTATTTTTACCACATGGAGGGTGCTCGCAATGTCTCGCCCCATTCCGAGTCCGGCGGACAAAGTTGGCCAGCCCCTCCCCCCAAGGCTATAGCCCACCCGTTTTTTGGGCATTTTTGCGGCGGAAGAACTTGGGGACGGGACCTTCGGGGGCTTGTTTTTCAGCACGCCTGTGCCCGCAGCCTATTTTTGGCACACGAAGGGTGCTCGCAAAGTCTCGCCCCATTCCGAGTTCGGCGGACGAAGTTGGCCAGCCCCTTCCGCCAAGGCTATAGCCCACCCATTTTTTGGGCATTTTTGCGGTGGACAAACTTGGGGACGGGACCTTTGGGGTCTTATTTTTGGACGCGGCTGTGCCTGCGGCCTATTTTTGGCACACGGAGGGCGCTCGTAAAGTCTCGTCCCATTCCGACTCCGGCGGGCGAAGTTGGCCAGCCCCTCCCCCCAAGGCTATAGCCCACCCGTTTTTTGGGCATTTTTGCGGCGGACGAACTTGGGGACGGGACCTTCGGGGGCTTATTTTTGGGCGCGGCTGTGCCCACGGCCTATTTTTGGCACCCGGAGGGTGCTCGCAAAGTCTGGCCCATTCCGAGTCCGGCGGACGAAGTTGGCCAGCCCCTCCCCCCAAGGCTATAGCCCACCCGATTTTTGGGCATTTTGCGGCGGACGAACTTGGGGACGGGACCTTCGGGGGCTTATTTTTGGGCGCGGCTGTGCCCACGGCCTATTTTTGGCACACGGAGGGCGCTCACAAAGTCTGGCCCATTCCGAGTCCGGCGGACGAAGTTGGCCAGCCCCTCCCCCCAAGGCTATAGCCCACCCATTTTTTGGGCATTTTTGCGGCGGACGAACTTGGGGACGGGAGCTTCGGGGGCTTATTTTTGGGCGCGGCTGTGCCCGCGGCCAATTTTTTATACACAGAGGGCGCTCGCAAATTATCGCCCCATTCCGAGTTCGGCGGACGAAGTTGGCCAGCCCCTTCCGCCAAGGCTATAGCCCACCCATTTTTTGGGCATTTTTGCGGTGGACAAACTTGGGGACGGGACCTTCGGGGGCTTATTTTTGGACGCGGCTGTGCATGCGGCCTATTTTTGGCACACGGAGGGCGTTCGTAAAGTCTCGTCCCATTCCGACTCCGGCGGACGAAGTTGGCCAGCCCCTCCCCCCAAGGCTATAGCCCACCCGTTTTTTGGGCATTTTTGCGGCGGACGAACTTGGGGACGGGACCTTCGGGAGCTTATTTTTGGGCGCGGCTGTGCCCACGGCCTATTTTTGGCACCCGGAGGGTGCTCGCAAAGTCTGGCCCATTCCGAGTCCGGCGGACGAAGTTGGCCAGCCCCTCCCCCCAAGGCTATAGCCCACCCGTTTTTTGGGCATTTTTGCGGCAGACGAACTTGGGGACGGGACCTTCGGGGGCTTATTTTTGGGCGCGGCTGTGCCCAAGGCCTATTTTTGGCACACGGAGGGTGCTCGCAAAGTCTGGCCCATTCCGAGTCCGGCGGACGAAGTTGGCCAGCCCCTCCCCCCAAGGCTATAGCCCACCCATTTTTTGGGCATTTTTGCGGCGGACGAACTTGGGGACGGGACCTTCGGGGGCTTATTTTTGGGCGCAGCTGTGCCCGCGGCCTATTTTTCGTACACAGAGGGTGCTCGCAAATTCTCGCCACATTCCGAGTTCGGTGGACGAAGTTGGCCTGCCCCTTCCCCCAAGTCTATAGCCCACCCATTTTTTGGGCATTTTTGCGGTGGACGAACTTGGGGACGGCACCTTCGGGGGCTTATTTTTGGATGCGGCTGTGTTTGCGGCCTTTTATTGGCACACAGAGGGCGCTCGTAAAGTCTCGGCCCATTCCGAGTCCGGCGGACGAAGTTGGCCAGCCCCTCCCCCCAAGGCTATAGCCCACCTGTTTTTTGGTCATTTTTGCGGCGGACGAACTTGGGGACGGGACCTTCGGGGGCTTATTTTTGGGTATGGCTGTTCCCGCGGCCTATTTTTGGCACACGGAGGGCGCTCGTAAAGTCTCTCCCCATTCCGAGTCCGGCGGACGATTTGGGCCAGCCCCTCTCCCCAAAGCTATAGCCCACCCGTTTTTTGGCATTTTTGCGGCGGACGAACTTGGGGACGGTACCTACGGGGGCTTATTATTGGGCGCGGCTGTGCCCATGGCCTATTTTTGGCACACGGAGGGCACTCGCAAAGTCTCGCCCCATTCCGAGTCCGGCGGACGAAGTTGGCCAGCCCCTCCCCCCAAGGCTATAGCCCACCCATTTTTTGGGCATTTTTGCGGCGGACGAACTTGGGGACGGGACCTTCGGGGGCTTATTTTTGGGCGTGGCTGTGCCAGCGGCCTATTTTTCGCACACAGAGGGTGCTCGCAAATTCTCGCCCCATTCCGAGTTCGGCGGACGAAGTTGGCCAGCCCCTTCCCCCAAGGCTATAGCCCACCCGTTTTTTGGGCATTTTTGCGGCGGACGAACTTGGGGACGGGACCTTCGGGTTCTTATTTTTGGGTGCGGCTGTGCATGCGGCCTATTTTTGGCACACGGAGGGCGCTCCCAAAGTCTCGCCCCATTCCGAGTCCGGCGGACGAAGTTGGCCAGCCCCTCCCCCCAAGGCTATAGCCCACCCGTTTTTTGGTCATTTTTGCGGCGGACAAACTTGGGGACGGGACCTTCGGGGGCGTATTTTTGGGCGTGGCTGTGCCCGCGGCCTATTTTTGGCACACGGAGGGCGCTCGCAAAGTCTCTCCCCATTCCGAGTCCGGTGGACGAAGTGGGCCAGCCCCTCCCCCCAAGGCTATAGCCCACCCGTTTTTTGGGCATTTTTGCGGCGGACGAACTTGGGGACGGGACCTTCGGGGGCTTATTTTTGGGTGCGGCTGTGCCTGCAGCCTATTTTTGGCACACGGAGGGCGCTCGCAAAGTCTCGCCCCATTCCGAGTCCGGCAGACGAAGTTGGCCAGCCCCTCCCCGCAAGGCTATAGCCCACACCTTTTTTGGGCATTTTTGCGTCGACGAACTTGGGGACGGGACCTTCGGGGGCTTATTTTTGGGCGCGGCTGTGCCCGCGGCCTATTTTTGGCACACGGAGGGCGCTCACAAAGTCTCGCCCCATTCCGAGTCCGGCGGACGAAGTTGGCCAGCCCCTCCCCCCAAGGCTATAGCCCACCCGTTTTTTGGCCATTTTTCCGCTGGGGGGTTTGGGCGCGCCGACCTTCGGGGGGTTATTTTTGGACGCGGCTTTGACCGCAGCCTATTTTTGGCAGGAGGAGGCCGCTCGCAAATTGTCACCCCATTCCGAGTAAGGCGGACGAAGTTTGCCAGTCCCTCCCCCCAGGGTTATAGACCACCCGTTTTTTGGGCATTTTTCCGCGGGGGGGTTTGGGCGCGGCTGTGCCCGCGGCCTATTTTTCATACACAGAGGGCGCTCGCAAATTATCGCCCCATTCCGAGTTCGGCGGACGAACTTGGCCAGCCCCTTCCGCCAAGGCTATAGCCCACCCATTTTTTGGGCATTTTTGCGGTGGACAAACTTGGGGACGGGACCTTCGGGGGCTTATTTTAGGGCGCGGCTGTCCCGCGACCTATTTTTGGCACACGGAGGGCGCTCGCAAAGTCTCGTCCCATTCCGAGTCCGGCGGACGAAGTTGGCCAGCCCCTCCCCCCAAGGCTATAGCCCACACCTTTTTTGGGCATTTTTGCGTTCGACGAACTTGGGGACGGGACCTTCGGGGGCTTATTTTTGGGCGCGGCTGTGCCCGCGGCCTATTTTTTGCACACGGAGGGTGCTCACAAAGTCTCGCCCCATTCCGAGTCCGGCGGACGAAGTTGGCCAGCCCCTCCCCCCAAGGCTATAGCCCACCCGATTTTTGGGCATTTTTGCGGTGGACGAACTTGGGGATGGGACCTTCGGCGGCTTATTTTTGGGCATGGCTGTGCCCGCGGCCTATTTTTGGCACACGGAGTGCACTCGCAAAGTCTCTCCCCATTCCGAGTCCGGCGGACGAAGTGGGCCAGCCCCTCCCCCCAAGGCTATAGCCCACCCGTTTTATGGGAATTTTTGCGGCGGACGAACTTGGGGACGGGACCTTCGGGGGCTTATTTTTGGACGTGGCTGTGCCCGCAGCCTATTTGTCGCACACGGAGGGTGCTCGCAAAGTCTCACCCCATTCCGAGGCCGGCGGACGAAGTTTGCCAGCCCCTCCCCCCAAGGCTATAGACCACCCGTTTTTGGGCCATTTTTGCGGCGGACGAACTTGGGGACGGGACCTTCGGGGGCTTATTTTTGGGCGCGGCTGTGCCCGCGGCCTATTTTTGGCACACGGAGGGTGCTCGCAAAGTCTCGCCCCATTCCGAGTCCGGCGGACGAAGTTGGCCAGCCCCTCCCCCCAAGGCTATAGCCCACCCGTTTTTTGGGCATTTTTGCGGCCGACGAACTTAAGGACGGGACCTTCGGGGGCTTATTTTAGGGCGCGGCTGTGCCCGTGGCCTATGTTTGGCACACGGAGGGTGCTCGCAAAGTCTTGCCCCATTCCGAGGCCGGCGGACGAAGTTTGCCAGCCCCTCCCCCCAAGGCTATAGACCACCCGTTTTTGGGCCATTTTTGCGGCGGACGAACTTGGGGACGGGACCTTCGGGGGCTTGTTTTTGGGCGCGGCTGTGCCCGTGGCCTATTTTTGGCACATGGAGGGTGCTCGCAAAGTCTCGCCCCATTCCGAGTCCGGCGGACGAAGTTGGCCAGCCCCTCCCCCCAAGGCTATAGCCCACCCGTTTTTTGGGCATTTTTGCGGCCGACGAACTTAAGGACGGGACCTTCGGGGGCTTATTTTAGGGCGCGGCTGTGCCCGTGGCCTATGTTTGGCACACGGAGGGTGCTCGCAAAGTCTTGCCCCATTCCGAGTCCGGCGGACGAAGTTGGCCAGCCCCTCCCCCCAAGGCTATAGCCCACCCGTTTTTTGGGCATTTTTGCGGCGGACGAACTTTGGGACGGGACCTTCGGGGGCTTATTTTTTGTCGCGGCTATGGCTGTGGCCTATTTTTGGCACACGGAGGGCGCTCTTAAAGTCTCGCCCCATTCCGAGTCCGTCGGACTAAGTTGGCCAGCCCCTCCCCCCAAGGCTATAGACCACTCGTTTTTTGGGCATTTTTGCGGCGGACGAATTTGGGGTCGGGACCTTCAGGGGCTTATTTTTGGGCGCGGCTGTGCCCACGGCCTATTTTTGGCACACGGAGGCCGCTCGCAAAGTCTCTCTCCATTCCGAGTCCGGCGGACGAACTTGGCTGGCCTCTCCCCCCAAGGCTATAGCCCACCCGTTTTTTGGGCATTTTTGCGGCGGACGAACATGGGGTCGGGACCTTCGGGGGCTTATTTTTTTGTGCGGCTGTGCCCGTGGCCTATTTTTGGCACACGGAGGTCGCTCGCAAAGTCTCGCCCCATTCCGAGTCCGGCGGACGAAGTTGGCCAGCCCCTCCCCCCAAGGCTATAGCCCACCCGTTTTTGGGGCATTTTTGCGGCGGACGAACTTAGGGACGGGACCTTCGGGGGTTTATTTTTGGGCGCGGCTGTGCCCGCGGCCTATTTTTGGCACACGGAGGCCGCTCACAAAGTCTCACCCCATTCCGAGTCCGGCGGACGAAGTTGGCCAGCCCCTCCCCCCAAGGCTATAGCCCACCCGTTTTTTGGGCATTTTTGCGGCGGACGAACTTGGGGACGGGACCTTCGGGGGCTTATTTTTGGGCGCGGCTGTGCCCGTAGCCTATTTTTGGCACACGGAGGCCGCTCGCAAAGTCTCAGCCCATTCCGAGTCCGGCGGACGAAGTTGGCCAGCCCCGCCCCCCAAGGCTATAGCCCACCCGTTTTTTGGGCATTTTTGCGACGGACGAACTTGGGGACGGGACCTTCGGGGGCTTATTTTTGGGCGCGGCTGTGCCCGTAGTCTATTTTTGGCACACGGAGGCCGCTCGCAAAGTCTCGCACCATTCCGAGTCCGGCGGACGAAGTTGGCCAGCCCCTTCCCCCAAGGCTATAGCCCACCCGTTTTTTGGGCATTTTTGCGGCGCACGAACTTGGGGACGGGACCTTTGGGGGCTTATTTTTTGGTGCGACTGTGCCCGCGTCCTATTTTTCACACACGGAGGCCGCTCGCAAAGTCCCTCTCCATTCCGAGTCGGCCGGACGAACTTGGCTGGCCTCTCCCCCCAAGGCTATAGCCCACCCGTTTTTTGGGCATTTTTGCGGCGGACGAACTTGGGAACGGGACCTTCGGGGGCTTATTTTTGGGCGCGGCTGTGCCCGCGGCCTATGTTTGGCACACGGAGGGTGCTCGTAAAGTCTCGCCCCATTCCGAGTCCGGCGGACGAAGTTGGCCAGCCCCTCCCCCCAAGGCTATGGCCCACCCGTTTTTTGGGCATTTTTGCGGCGGACGAACTTGGGGACGGGACCTCCGGGGGCTTATATTTGGGCGCAGCTGTGCCCGCGGCCTATTTTTACCACACGGAGGGTGCTCGCAATGTCTCGCCCCATTCCGAGTCCGGCGGACGAAGTTGGCCAGCCCCTCCCCCCAAGGCTATAGCCCACCCGTTTTTGGTCATTTTTGCGGCGGACGAACTTGGGGACGGGACCTTCGGGGGCTTATTTTTGGCGCGGCTGTGGCCACGGCCTATTTTTGGCACACGGAGGCGCTCACAAAGTCTCGCCCCATTCCGAGTCCGGGCGAAGTTGGCCAGCCCACCCCCCAAGGCTATAGCCCACCCGTTTTTTGGGCATTTTTGCGGCGGACGAACTTGGGGACGGGACCTTCGGGGGCTTATTTTTGGGCGCGGCTGTGCCCGTAGCCTATTTGTGGCACCCGGAGGCCGCTCGCAAAGTCTCGCTCCATTCCGAGTCCGGCGGACGAAGTTGGCCAGCCCCTCCCCCCAAGGCTATAGCCCACCCGTTTTTTGGGCATTTTTGCGGCGCACGAACTTGGGGACGGGACCTTTGGGGGCTTATTTTTTTGTACGGCTGTGCCCGCGGCCTATTTTTCACACACGGAGGCCGCTCGCAAAGTCTCTCTCCATTCCGAGTCCGGCGGACGAACTTGGCTGGCCTCTCCCCCCAAGGCTATAGCCCACCCGTTTTTTGGGCATTTTTGCGGCGGACGAACTTGGGGTCGGGACCTTCGGGGGCTTATTTTTGGGCGTGGCTGTGCCCACGGCCTATTTTTGGCACACGGAGGGTGCTCGCAAAGTCTGGCCCATTCCGAGTCCGGCGGACGAAGTTGGCCAGCCCCTCCCCCCAAGGCTATAGCCCACCCGTTTTTTGGGCATTTTTGCGGCGGACGAACTTGTGGACGGGACCTCCGGGGGCTTATATTTGGGCGCAGCTGTGCCCGCGGCCTATTTTTGGTACACGGAGGTTGCTCGCAAAGTCTCGCCCCATTCCGAGTCCGGCGGACGAAGTGGGCCACCCCTCCCCCCAAGGCTATAGCCCACCCGTTTTTTGGGCAATTTTGCGGCGGACGAACTTGGGGTCGGGACCTTCGGGGGCATATTTTTTGGTACGGCTGTGCCCGCGGCCTATTTTTGGCACACGGAGGGCGTTCACAAAGTCTCACCCCATTCCGAGTCCGGCGGACGAACTTGGCCAGCCCCTCCCCCCAAGGCTATAGCCCACCCGTTTTTTGGGCATTTTTGCGGCAGACGAGCTTGGGGACGGGACCTTCGGGGGCTTATTTTTGGGCGCGTTTGTGGCCGCGGCCTATTTTTGGCACACGGAGGGCGGTCGCAAAGTCTCGCCCCATTCCGAGTCCGGCGGACGAAGTTGGCCAGCCCCTCCCCCCAAGGCAATGGCCCACCCGTTTTTTGGGCATTTTTGCGGCGGACGAACTTGTGGACGGGACCTCCGGGGGCTTATATTTGGGCGCAGCTGTGCCCGCGGCCTATTTTTGGTACACGGAGGTTGCTCGCAAAGTCTCGCCCCATTCCGAGTCCGGCGGACGAACTTGGCCAGCCCCTCCCCCCAAGGCTATAGCCCACCCGTTTTTTGGGCAATTTTGCGGCGGACGAACTTGGGGTCGGGACCTTCGGGGGCATATTTTTTGGTACGGCTGTGCCCGCGGCCTATTTTTGGCACACGGAGGGCGTTCACAAAGTCTCACCCCATTCCGAGTCCGGCGGACGAACTTGGCCAGCCCCTCCCCCCAAGGCTATAGCCCACCCGTTTTTTGGGCATTTTTGCGGCAGACGAGCTTGGGGACGGGACCTTCGGGGGCTTATTTTTGGGCGCGTTTGTGGCCGCGGCCTATTTTTGGCACACGGAGGGCGGTCGCAAAGTCTCGCCCCATTCCGAGTCCGGCGGACGAAGTTGGCCAGCCCCTCCCCTCAAGGCAATAGCCCACCCGTTTTTTGGGCATTTTCGCGGCGGACGAACTTGGGGACGGGACCTTCGGGGGCATATTTTTTGGCGTGGCTGTGTCCGCGGCCTATTTTTTGTACACGGAGGGCGCTCGCAAAGTCTCGCCCCATTCCGAGTCCGGCGGACGAAGTGGGCCAGCCCCTCCCCCCAAGGCTATAGCCCACCCGTTTTTTGGGCATTTTTGCGGCGCACGAACTTGCGGACGGGACCTTTGGGGGCTTATTTTTTGGTGCGGCTGTGCCCGCGGCCTATTTTTCACACACGGAGGCCGCTCGCAAAGTCTCTCTCCATTCCGAGTCCGGCGGACGAACTTGGCTGGCCTCTCCCCCCAAGGCTATAGCCCACCCGTTTTTTGGGCATTTTTGCGGCGGACGAACTTGGGGTCGGGACCTTCGGGGGCTTATTTTTTGGTGCGGATGTGCCCGCGGCCTATTTTTGGCACACGGAGGGCGGTCGCAAAGTCTCGCCCCATTCCGAGTCCGGCGGACGAAGTTGGCCAGCCCCTCCCCTCAAGGCAATAGCCCACCCGTTTTTTGGGCATTTTCGCGGCGGACGAACTTGGGGACGGGACCTTCGGGGGCATATTTTTTGGCGTGGCTGTGTCCGCGGCCTATTTTTTGGACACGGAGGGCGGTCGCAAAGTCTCGCCCCATTCCGAGTCCGCGGACGAAGTGGGCCAGCCCTCCCCAAGGCTATAGCCCACCCGCTTTTTTGGGCATTTTTGGGCGTATTTAACTTGCGGACGGGACCTTTGGGGGCTTATTTTTCGGTGCGGCTGTGCCCGCGCTATTTTTCACACACGGAGGCCGCCGCAAAGTCTCTCTCCATTCCGAGTCCGGACGAACTTGGCTGGCCTCTCCCCCAAGGCTATAGCCCACCCGTTTTTTGGGCATTTTTGCGGCGGACGAACTTGGGGTCGGGACCTTCGGGGGCTTATTTTTGGGTGCGGCTGTGCCCGCGGCCTATTTTTGGCACACGGAGGTCGCTCGCAAAGTCTCGCCCCATTCCTAGTCCGGCGGACGAAGTTGGCCAGCCCCTCCCCCCAAGGCTATAGCCCACCCGTTTTTTGGGCATTTTTGCGGCGCACGAACTTGGGGACGGGACCTCCGGGGGCTTATATTTGGGCGCAGCTGTGCCCGCGGCCTATTTTTGGTACACGGAGGTTGCTCGCAAAGTCTCGCCCCAGTCCGAGTCCGGCGGACGAAGTTGGCCACCCCTCCCCCCAAGGCTATAGCCCACCCGTTTTTTGGGCATTTTTGCGGCGGACGAGCTTGGGGACGGGACCTTCGGGGGCTTATTTTTGGGCGCGGTTCTGCCCGCGGCCTATTTTTGGCACACGGAGGGCGTTCACAAAGTCTCACCCCATTCCGAGTCCGGCGGACGAACTTGGCCAGCCCCTCCCCCCAAGGCTATAGCCCACCCGTTTTTTGGGCATTTTTGCGGCAGACGAGCTTGGGGACGGGACCTTCGGGGGCTTATTTTTGGGCGCGGTTGTGGCCGCGGCCTATTTTTGGCACACGGAGGGCGGTCGCAAAGTCTCGCCCCATTCCGAGTCCGGCGGACGAAGTTGGCCAGCCCCTCCCCTCAAGGCAATAGCCCACCCGTTTTTTGGGCATTTTCGCGGCGGACTAACTTGGGGACGGGACCTTCGGGGGCTTATTTTTTGGCGTGGCTGTGTCCGCGGCCTATTTTTGGTACACGGAGGGCGCTCGCAAAGTCTCGCCCCATTCCGAGTCCGGCGGACGAAGTTGGCCAGCCCCTCCCCCCAAGGCTATACCCCACCCGTTTTTTGGGCATTTTTGCGGCGGACGAACTTTGGGACGGGACTTTCGGGTGCTTATTTTTGGGTGCAGCTGTGTTCGCGGCCTATTTTTGGCACACGGAGGGCGCTCACAAAGTCTCGCCCCATTCCGAGTCCGGCGGACGAAGTTGGCCAGCCCATCCCGCCAAGGCTATAGCCCACCCGTTTTTTGGGCATTTTTGCGGCGGACGAAGTTGGGGACGGGACCTTCGGGGGCTTATTTTTGGGCGCGACTGTGCCCGCGGCCTATTTTTGGCACACGGAGGGTGCTCGTAAAGTCTCGCCCCATTCCGAGTCCGGCGGACGAAGTTGGCCAGCCCCTCCCCCCAAGGCTATAGCCTACCCGTTTTTTGGGCATTTTTGCGGGGGACGAACTTGGGGACGTGACCTTCGGGGGCTTATTTTTGGGCGCGGCTTTGTCCGCGGCCTATTTTTGGCACACGGAGGCCGCTCGCAAAGTCTCGCCCCATTCCGAGTCCGGCGGACGAAGTTGCCCAGCCCCTCCCCCCAAGGCTATAGCCCACCCGTTTTTTGGGCATTTTTGCGGCGGACGAACTTGGGGACGCGACCTTCGGGTACTTATTTTTGGCGCTGCTGTGCCCGCGGCCTATTTTTGGCACACGGAGAGCGGTCGCAGAGTCTCGGCCCATTCCGAGTCCGGCGGACGAAGTTGGCCAGCCCCTCCCCCCAAGGCTATAGCCCACCCGTTTTTTGGGCATTTTTGCGGCGGACGAACTTTGAGACGGGACCTTCGTGGGCTTATTTTTGGGCGCGGCTGTGCCGGCGGCCTATTTTTGGCACACGGAGGGCGCTCGCAAAGACTCACCTCATTCCGAGTCCGGCGGACGAAGTTGGCCAGCCCCTCCTCCCAAGGCTATAGCCCACCCGTTTTTTGGGCATTTTTGCGGCGGACGAACTTGGGGACGGGACCATCGGGGGCTTATTTTAGGGTGTGGCTGTGCCCTCGGCCTATTTTTGGTACACGGAGGGCGATCACAAAGTTTTGCCCCATTCCGAGTCCGGCGGACAAAGTTGGCCAGCCCCTCCTCCCAAGGCTATAGCCCACCCGTTTTTTGGGCATTTTTGCGGCGGACGAACTTGGGGACGGGACCATCGGGGGCTTATTTTAGGGTGTGGCTGTGCCCTCGGCCTATTTTTGGTACACGGAGGGCGATCACAAAGTTTTGCCCCATTCCGAGTCCGGCGGACAAAGTTGGCCAGCCCCTCCCCCCAAGGTTTTAGCCCACCCGTTTTTTGGGCATTTTTGCGGCGGACGAACATGGGGACGGGACCTTCGGGGGCTTATTTTCGGGCGCGGCTGTTCCCGCGGCCTATTTTTGGTACATGGAGGGCACACGCAAAGTCTCGCCCCATTCCGAGTCCGGCGGACGAAGTCGGCCATCCCCTCCCCCGAAGGCTATAGCCCACCCGTTTTTTGGGCATTTTTGCGGCGGACGAACTTGGGGACGGGACCTTCGGGGTCTTATTTTTGGGTGCGACTGTGCCCGCGGCCTTTTTGTGGCAGACGGAGGGCGCTCGCAAAGTCTCATCCCATTCCGAGTCCGGCGGACGAAGTGGGCCAGCCCCTCCCCCCAAGGCTATAGCCCACCCGTTTTTTGGGCATTTTTGCGGCGGACGGACTTGGGGACGGGACCTTCGGGGGCTTATTTTTGGGCGCGGCTGTGCCCGCGGCCTATTTTTGGCACACGGAGGGTGCTCACAAAGTCTCGCCCCATTCCGAGTCCGGCGGACGAAGTTGGCCAGCCCCTCCCCCCAAGGCTATGGCCCACCCGATTTTTGGGCATTTTTGCGGCGGACGAACTTGGGGACGGGACCTCCGGGGGCTTATATTTGGGCGCAGCTGTGCCCGCGGCCAATTTTTACCACACGGAGGGTGCTCGCAATGTCTCGCCCCATTCCGAGTCCGGCGGACGAAGTTGGCCAGCCCCTCCCCCCAAGGCTATAGCCCACCTGCTTTTGGGCATTTTTATGGGCGGATGAACTTGGGGACGGGACCTTCGGGGGCTTATTTTTGGGCGCTGCTGTGCCCTCGGCCTATTTTTGGCACACGGAGGGTGCTCGCAAAGTCTCGCCCCATTCCGAGTCCGGCGGACGAAGTTGGCCAGCCCCTCCCCCCAAGGCTATAGCCCACCCGTTTTTTGGGCATTTTTGCGGCGGATGAACTTGGGGAAGGGACCTTCGGGGGCTTATTTTTGGGCGCGGCTGTGCCCTCGGCCTATGTTTGGCACACGGAGGGTGCTCGCAAAGTCTCGCCGCATTCCGAGTCCGGCGGACGAAGTTGGCCAGCCCCTCCCCCCAAGGCTATAGCCCACCCGTTTTTTGGGCATTTTTGCGGCGGACGAACTTGGGGACGGGACCTTCGGGGGCTTATTTTTGGGCGCGACTGTGCCCGCGGCCTTTTTGTGGCACACGGAGGGCGCTCGCAAAGTCTCATCCCATTCCGAGTCCGGCGGACGAAGTGGGCCAGCCCCTCCCCCCAAGGCTATAGCCCACCCGTTTTTTGGGCATTTTTGCGGCGGACGAACTTGGTGACGGGACCATCGGGGGCTTATTTTTGGGCGCGGCTGCGACCGCGGCCTATTTTTGGCACACGGAGGCCGCTCGGAAAGTCTCGCCCCATTCCGAGTCCGGCGGACAAAGTTGGCTAGCCCCTCCCCCCAAGGCTATAGCCCACCCGTGTTTTGGGCATTTTTGCAGCGGACGAACTTGGGGACGCGACCTTCGGGTACTTATTTTTGGGCATGGCTGTGCCCTTGGCCTATGTTTGGCACACAGAGGGTGCTCGCAAAGTCTCGCCCCATTCCGAGTCTGGCGGACGAAGTGGGCCAGCCCCTCCCCCCAAGGCTATAGCCCACCCGTTTTTTGGGCATTTTTGCGGCGGACGAACTTGGGGACGCGACCTTCGGGTACTTATTTTTAGGCGCGGTTGTGCCCGCGGCCTATTTTTGGCACACGGAGGCCGCTCGCAAAGCCTCGCCCCATTCCGAGTCCGGCGGACGAAGTGGGCCAGCCCCTCCCCCCAAGGCTATAGCCCACCCATTTTTTGGGCATTTTTGCGGCGGGCGAACTTGGGCACGGGACCTACGGGGGCTTATTTTTGGGCGCAACTGTGCCCGTGGCCTTTTTATGGCACACGGACGGCGCTCGCAAAGTCTCGCCCCATTCCGAGTCCGGCGGACGAAGTTGGCCAGCTCCTCCCCCCAAGGCTATAGCCCACCCGTTTTTTGGGCATTTTTGCGGCGGACGAACTTGGGGAAGGGCCTTTCGGGGGCTTATTTTTGGGCGCGACTGTACCCGCGGCCTATTTGTGGAACACGGAGGGCGCTCGCAAAGTCTCGCCCCATTCCGAGTCCGGCGGACGAAGTTGGCCAGCCCCTCCCCCCAAGGCTATACCCCACCCGTTTTTTGGGCATTTTTGCGGCGGACGAACTTTGGGACGGGACTTTCGGGTGCTTATTTTTGGGTGCAGCTGTGTTCACGGCCTATTTTTGGCACACGGAGGGCGCTCACAAAGTCTCGCCCCATTCCGAGTCCGGCGGACGAAGTTGGCCAGCCCATCCCCCCAAGGCTATAGCCCACCCGCTTTTGGGCATTTTTACGGCGGACGGTTGGGGACGGACCTTCGGGGCTTATTTTTGGGCGCGACTGTGCCCGCGGCCTATTTTTGGCACAAGGAGTGTGCTCGTAAAGTCTCGCCCCATTCCGAGTCCGGCGGATTTGTTGGCCAGCCCTCCCCCAAGGCTATAGCCTACCCGCTTGGGCATTTTTGCGGGGGACGAACTTGGGGACGTGACCTTCGGGGGCTTATTTTTGGGCGCGGCTTTGTCCGCGGCCTATTTTTGGCACACGGAGGCCGCTCGCAAAGTCTCGCCCCATTCCGAGTCCGGCGGATGAAGTTGCCCAGCCCCTCCCCCCAAGGCTATACCCCACCCGTTTTTTGGGCATTTTTGCGGCGGACGAACTTTGGGACGGGACTTTCGGGTGCTTATTTTTGGGTGCAGCTGTGTTCGCGGCCTATTTTTGGCACACGGAGGGCGCTCACAAAGTCTCGCCCCATTCCGAGTCCGGCGGACGAAGTTGGCCAGCCCATCCCGCCAAGGCTATAGCCCACCCGTTTTTTGGGCATTTTTGCGGCGGACGAAGATGGGGACGGGACCTTCGGGGGCTTATTTTTGGGCGCGACTGTGCCCGCGGCCTATTTTTGGCACACGGAGGGTGCTCTTAAAGTCTCGCCCCATTCCGAGTCCGGCGGACGAAGTTGGCCAGCCCCTCCCCCCAAGGCTATAGCCTACCCGTTTTTTGGGCATTTTTGCGGGGGACGAACTTGGGGACGGGCCCTTCGGGAGCTTATTTTTGGGCGCGACTGTGCCCGCGGCCTATATGTGGAACACGGAGGGCGCCGCAGTCTCGCCCCATTCCGAGTCCGGCGGACGTTGGCCAGCCCATCCCGCCAAGGCTAGAGCCCACCCGTTTTTTGGGCATTTTTGCGGTGGACGAACTTGGGGACGTGACCTTCGGGGGCTTATTTTTGGGCACGGCTTTGTCCGCGGCCTATTTTTGGCACACGGAGGCCGCTCGCAAAGTCTCGCCCCATTCCGAGTCCGCGGACGATTTAGTTGCCCAGCCTCCCCCAAGGCTATACCCCACCCGCTTTTTGGGCATTTTTGCGGACGAACTTTGGGACGGGACTTTCGGGTGCTTATTTTGGGTGCAGCTGTGTTCGCCTATTTTGGCACACGGAGGGCGCCACAAAGTCTCGCCATTCCGAGTCCGCGGACGAAGTTGGCCAGCCCATCCCGCCAAGGCTATAGCCCACCCGCTTTTCGGGCATTTTTGCGGCGGACGGTTGGGGACGGACCTTCGGGGCTTATTTTTGGGCGCGACTGTGCCTGCGGCCTATTTTTGGCACACGGAGGGTGCTCAGAAGTCTCGCCCCATTCCGAGTCCGGCGGATTGCTGGCCAGCCCTCCCCCAAGGCTATAGCCTACCCGCTTTTTGGGCATTTTTGGGGGACGAACTTGGGACGTGACCTTCGGGGCTTATTTTTGGCGCGGCTTGTCCGCGGCCTATTTTTGGCACACGGAGGCCGCCGCAAAGTCTCGCCCATTCCGAGTCCGCGGACGAGTTGCTGCCAGCCCTCCCCAAGGCTATAGCCCACCGCTTTTGGGCATTTTTGCGGCGGACGAACTTGGGGACGCGACCTTCGGGTACTTATTTTTGGGCGCTGCTGTGCCCGCGGCCTATTTTTGGCACACGGAGAGCGGTCGCAGAGTCTCGGCCCATTCCGAGTCCGGCGGACGAAGTTGGCCAGCTCCTCCCCCCAAGGCTATAGCCCACCCGTTTTTTGGGCATTTTTGCGGCGGACGAACTTGGGGACGGGCCCTTCGGGAGCTTATTTTTGGGCGCGACTGTGCCCACGGCCTATTTGTGGAACACGGAGGGCGCTCGCAAAGTCTCGTCCCATTCCGAGTCCGGCGGACGAAGTTGGCCAGCCCCTCCCCCCAAGGCTATAGCCCACCCGTTTTTTGGGCATTTTTGCGGCGGACGAACTTGGGGACGGGACATTCGGGGGCTTATTTTTGGGTGCGGCTGTGCCCGCAGCCTATTTTTGGCAAACGGAGGCCGCTCGCAAAGTCTCGTCCCATTCCGAGTCCGGCGGATGAAGTTGACCAGCCCCTCCCCCCAAGGCTATAGCCCACCCATTTTTTGGGCATTTTTGCGGCGGACGATCTTGGGGACGGGACCTTCGGGGGCTTATTTTTGGGCGCGGCTGTGCCCGCGGCCTATTTTTGGCCCACGGAGGGCATTTACAAAGTCTCGTCCCATTCCGAGTCCGGCGGACGAAGTGGGCCAGCCCCTCCCCCCAAGGCTATAGCCCACCCGTTTTTTGGGGATTTTTGCGGCGGACGAACTTGGGAACGGGACCTTCGGGGGCTTATTTTTGTGTGCTGCGCCGCGGCTATTTTTGGCCCACGGAGGGCATTTGCAAAGTCTCGTACCATTCCGAGTCCGGCGGACGAAGTTGGCCAGCCCCTCCCCCCTCGGCTTTAGCCCACCCGTTTTTTGGGCTTTTTTGCGGCGGACGAACTTGGGAACGGGACCTTCGGGGCTTATTTTTGACGCTGCTGTGCCCGGCCTCATTTTTGCACACGGAGGCCGCTCGCAAAGCCTCGCCCCATTCCGAGTCCGGCGGACAAAGTGGGCCAGCCCTCCCCCAAGGCTATAGCCCACCCATTTTGGGCATTTTTGCGGCTTAACTTGGGCACCGGACCTACGGGGGCTTATTTTTGGGCGCGACTGTGCCCGCGGCCTTTTTATGGCACGCGGAGGGCGCTCGCAAAGTCTCGCCCCATTCCGAGTCCGGCGGACGAAGTTGGCCAGCCCCTCCCCCCAAGGCTATAGCCCACCCGTTTTTTGGGCATTTTTGCGGTGGACGAACTTGGGGACGGGACCTTCGGGGGATTATTTTTGGGCACGGCTTTGCCCTCGGCCTATGTTTGGCACACGGAGGGTGCTCGCAAAGTCTCGCCCCATTCCGAGTCTGGCGGACGAAGTAGGCCAGCCCCTCCCCCCAAGGCTATAGCCCACCCGTTTTTTGGGCATTTTTGCGGCGGACGAACTTGGGGACGGGACCTTCGGGGGCTTATTTTTGGGTGTGGCTGTGCCCGCGGCCTATTTTTGGCACACGGAGGCCGCTCGCAAAGTCTCGTCCCATTCCGAGTCCGGCGGATGAAGTTGACCAGCCCTCCCCCAAGGCTATAGCCCACCCATTTTGTGGGCATTTTTGCGGACGAACTTGGGGACGGGACATTCGGGGCTTATTTTTGCTGCTGTGCCTCGGCCTATTTTTGGCACACGGAGGGCATTTACAAAGTCTCGCCCCATTCCGAGTCCGCGGACGAAGTTGCCAGCCCTCCCCCCAACGCTATAGCCCACCCGTTTTTTGGGCATTTTTGCGGCGGACGAACTTGGGGACGGGACCTTCGGGGGCTTATTTTTGGGTGTGGCTGTGCCCGCGGCCTATTTTTGGCACACGGAGGCCGCTCGCAAAGTCTCGTCCCATTCCGAGTCCGGCGGATGAAGTTGACCAGCCCCTCCCCCCAAGGCTATAGCCCACCCATTTTGTGGGCATTTTTGCGGCGGACGAACTTGGGGACGTGGGACATTCGGGGCCTATTTTTGGGCGCGGCTGTGCCCTCGGCCTATTTTTGGCACACGGAGGGCATTTACAAAGTCTCGTCCCATTCCGAGTCCGGCGGACGAAGTTGGCCAGCCCCTCCCCCCAAGGCTATAGCCCACCCGTTTTTTGGGCATTTTTGCGGCGGACGAACTTGGGAACGGGACCTTCGGGGGCTTATTTTTGGACGCGGCTGTGCCCCCGGCCTACTTTTGGTACACGGAGGGCATTTGCAAAGTCTCGTCCCATTCCGAGTCCGGCGGACGAAGTTGGCCAGCCCCTCCCCCCCAGGCTATAGCCCACCCGTTTTTTGGGCATTTTTGCGCTTCACTTAACTTGGGGACGGGACCTCCGGGGCTTATTTTGGCGCAGCTGTGCCTGTGGCCTATTTTTGGCACACGGAGGGCACTCAAAGTCTCGCTCCATTCCGAGTCCGCGGACGGCCAGCCCCTCCCCCAAGGCTATAGCCCACCCGCTTTTGGGCATTTTTACGGCGGACAAACTTGGGGACGGACCTTCGGGACTTATTTTTGGGTGCGACTGTGCCCGCGGCCTATTTGTGGCACACGGAGGGCGCCGCAATGTCTCGCCCATTCCGACTCCGGCGGACGGGTTGGCCAGCCCTCCCCTGCTATAGCCCACTCGATTTTGGGCATTTTTGCGGCGGACGGTCGGGACGGGACTCTTCGGGGCTTATTTGGGCGCATCTGTGCCCGCGGCCTATTTTGGCACACGGATGGCGCTGCAATGTCTCGCCCATTCCGAGTCCGGCGGACGAGCCAGCCCTCCCCAAGGCTATAGCCCACCTGCTTTTTTGGGCATTTTTGCGGCTGACGAACTTGGGGACGGGACCTCAGGGGGCTTAATTTTGGGCGCAGCTGTGCCTCAAGCCCATTTTTGGCACACGGAGGGCACTCGCAGTCTCGCCCCATTCCGAGTCCGGCGGATTTGGGTTGGACAGCCCCTCCCCAAGGCTATAGCCCACTCGCTTTTGGGCATTTTGCGGGCGGACGAACTTGGGGTCGGGACCTTCGGGGCTTATTTTTTGACGCGCTGTGCCCATGGTCTATTTTTGGCACACGGATGGCGCCGCAGTCTCGCCCCATTCCGAGTCCGGCGGACAAGTTGGCCAGCCCTCCCCAAGGCTATAGCCCACCCGCTTTTGGGCATTTTTGCGGCGGACGAATCCTGAGGACGGACCTTCGGGGTCTTATTTTTGGGTGCGGCTGTGCCAAGGCCTATTTTTGGCATACGGAGGGCGCTCGAAAAGTCTCTCCCCATTCCGAGTCCGGCGGATGAAGTGGGCCAGCCCCTCCCCCCAAGGCTATAGCCCACCCGTTTTTTGGGCATTTTTACGGCGGACGAACTTGGGACGGGACCTTCGGGGTTATTTTTGGCGCGCTGTGCCTGCGGGCCTATTTTTGGCACATGGAGGCCGCCGCAAAGTCTCTCCCCATTCCGAGTCCGGGCGGACGGCGGGCCAGCCCTCCCCCAAGGCTATAGCCCACCCGTTTTGGGCATTTTTGCAGCAGACGAATCAACTTGGGGACGGACCTTCGGGGCTTATTTTTGGGCGCCGCTGTGCCTGGCCTTTTTTTGTGACACGGAGGCTGCCTGCAAAGTCTCGCCCATTCCGAGTCCGCGATTTGTTGGCCAGCCCCTCCCCAAGGCTATAGCCCACCCGCTTTTTTGGGCATTTTTATGGCGGACGAAGGGGATGGATCTTCTGGGACTATTTTTGGGCGCGCTGTGCCCGTCTATGTTTGGCATACGGAGGGTGCTCGCAAAGTCTCGCCCCATTCCGAGTCCGCGGACGATTCGCCGCCGCTCCCGAGGCTATGGCCCACCCGCTTTTTGGGCATTTTTCGGCGGACGACCTTGGGGACAGGACTCCGGGCTTATATTTCGCGCAGCTGTGCCTGCAGCCTAATTTTACCACACGGAGGGTGCTCGCAATGTCTCACCCCATTCCGAGTCCGCGGATTGGCCAGCCCTCCCCAAGGCTATAGCCCACCCGCTGGGCATTTTTACGGACAAACTTGGGGACGGGACCTTCGGGACTTATTTTTGGGTGCGACTGTGCCCGCGGCCTTTTGGTGGCACACGGAGGGCGCGCGCAATGTCTCGCCCCATTCCGACTCCGGCGGATTTGTTGGCCAGCCTCCCCCAAGGCTATAGCCCACTCGATTTTTGGGCATTTTTGCGGCGGACGGTCGGGACGGGACCTTCGGGCTTATTTTTAAGTTCCCGCGCCTATTTTTGGCACACGGATGGCGCTCGCAATGTCTCACCCCATTCCGAGTCCGCGGATTTGTCGAAGTCGCCAGCCCTCCCCAAGGCTATAGCCCACCCGTTTTTTGGGCATTTTTACGGCGGACAAACTTGGGGACGGGACCTTCGGGGACTTATTTTTGGGTGCGACTGTGCCCGCGGCCTATTTTTGGCACACGGAGGGCGATCGCAATGTCTCGCCCCATTCGACTCCGCGGACGAGCACAGCCCTCCCCCAAGGCTATTGCCCACTCGTTTTTTGGGCATTTTTTCGGCGGACTAAGTCGGGGACGGGACCTTCGGGGGCTTATTTTTGGGCGCGGCTGTTCCCGCGGCCTATTTTTGGCACACGGATGGCGTTCGCAATGTCTAGCCCCATTCCGAGTCCGGCGGGATTTGTTGGTCAGCCCCCTCCCCAAGGCTATAGCCCACCCGCTTTTTGGGCATTTTTACGGCGGACAAACTTGGGACGGGACCTCGGGACTTATTTTTGGGTGCGACTGTGCCCGCGGCCTATTTGTGGCACACGGAGGGCGCTGCAATGTCTCGCCCTATTCCGACCCGGCGGACTTGGTTGGCCAGCCCTCCCCCAAGGCTATAGCCCACTCGATTTTGGGCATTTTTGCGGGACGGTCGGGACGGGACCTTCGGGGCTTATTTTTGGGCGCGGCTGTTCCCGCTGCCTATTTTTGGCACACGGATGGCGCTCGCAATGTCTCGCCCTATTCCGAGTCCGCGGATCGAAGTTGGCCAGCCCCTCCCCCCAAGGCTATAGCCCACCCGTTATTTAGGCCAATATGCGGCCGACGAACTTGGGGACGGGACCTCAGGGGGCTTAATTTTGGGCGCAGCTGTGCCCGCGGCCCATTTTTGGCACACGGAGGGCACTCGCAAAGTCTCGCCCCATTCCGAGTCCGGCGGACGAAGTTGGACAGCCCCTCCCCCCAAGGCTATAGCCCACTCGCTTTTGGGCATTTCAAGGGCGGACGAACTTGGGGTCGGGACCTTCGGGGCTTATTTTTGGGCGCTGCTGTGCCCTAGGCCAATTTTTGGCACACAGATGGCGCTCGCAATGTCTCGCCCCATTCCGAGTCCGGCGGACGAAGTTGGCCAGCCCCTCCCCCCAAGGCTATAGCCCACCCATTTTTTGGGCATTTTTGCGGCCGACGAACTTGGGGACGGGACCTCAGGGGGCTTAATTTTGGGCGCAGCTGTGCCCGCGGCCCATTTTTGGCACACGGAGGGCACTCGCAAAGTCTTGCTCCCATTCCGAGTCCGCGGACGTTGGACAGCCCCTCCCCCCAAGGCTATAGCCCACTCGTTTTTTGGGCATTTTTGCGGCGGACGAACTTGGGGTCGGGACCTTCGGGGGCTTATTTTTGGGCGCGGCTGTGCTCATGGCCTATTTTTGGCACACAGATGGCGCTCGCAAAGTCTCGCCCCTTTCAGAGTACGTCGGACGAAGTTGGCCAGCCTCTCCCCCCAAGGCTATAGCCCACCCGTTTTGGGCATTTTGCGGCGGACGAACTTGAGGACGGGACCTTCTGGGCTTATTTTTGGACGCGGCTGTGCCTGGCTATTTTTTGGCACACGGAGGGCGCCCAGAATTCTCGCCCCATTCCGACACCGGCGGACGAAGTCGGGCCAGCCCTCCCCCAAGGCTATAGCCCACCCGCTTTTGGGCATTTTCGGCGGACGAACTTGGGGACGGGACCTTCGGGGCTTATTTCTGGGCGCGACTGTGCTCCGCGCCTATTTTTGGCACACGGAGGGTGCTCACAAAGTCTCGCCCATTCCGAGTCCGGCGGACGGTGGCCAGCCCCTCCCAAGGCTATGGCCCACCCGTTTTTTGGGCATTTTTGCGGCGGACGAACTTGGGGACGGGACCTCCGGGGGCTTATATTTGGGCGCAGCTGTGCCCGCGGCCTATTTTTACCACAAGGAGGGTGCTCACAATGTCTCGCCCCATTCCAAGTCCGGCGACGAAGTCCGCCAGCCTCCCCAAGGCCATAGCCCACCCGCTTTTGGGCATTTTGCGGCGGACGAAACTTGGGACGGGACCTTCGGGGCTTATTTTTGGGCGCGGCTGTGCCCACGGCCTATTTTTGGCACACGGAGGGCGCTCGTAAAGTCTCGCCACCCGAGTCCAGCGGGATTTAGTTGGCCAGCCCTCCCCAAGGCTATAGCCCACCCGCTTTTGAATTTTGCGGCGGACGAACTTGGGGATGGGCCTTCGGGGGCTTTTTTTTGGGGGCGGCTGTGCCCGCGGCCTATTTTTGGCACACAGAGGGCGCTCGCAAAGTCGTGCCCCATTCCGAGTCCGGCGGATGAAGTTGGCCAGCCCCTCCCCCCAAGGCTATAGCCCACCATTTTTTGGGCATTTTTGCGGCGGATAAACTTGGGGACGGGACCTTCAGGGGCTTATTTTTGGCGCAGCTGTGCCCGCGGCCTATATTTGCTACACGGAGGGCCGCTCGCAAAGTCTCGCCCCATTCCGAGTCCGGCGGACGAAGTTGGCCAGCCCCTCCCCCCAAGGCTATAGCCCACCCGTTTTTTGGGCATTTTTGCGGCGGACGAACTTGGGAACGGGACCTTCGGGGGCTTATTTTTGGCTGCGGCTGTGCCCGCGGCCTATTTTTGGCACACCGAGGGCGCTCGCAAAGTCTCTCCCCATTCTGAGTCCGGCAGACGAAGTTGGCCAGCCCCTCCCCCCAAGGCCATAGCCCACCCATTTTTTGGTCATTTTTGCGGCGGACGAACTTGGGGACGGGACCTTCGGGGGCTTATTTTCGGATGCGGCTGTGCCCGCAGCCTATTTTTGGCACACGGAGGGCGCTCGTAAAGTCTCGCCCCATTCCGAGTCCGGCGGACGATGTTGGCCAGCCCATCCCCCCAAGGCTATAGCCCACCCGTTTCTTGGGCATTTTTGCGGCGGACGAACTTGGGACGGACCTCGGGATTATTTTTGGGTGCGGCTGTGCCCGAGGCCTCATTTTTGGCACACGGAGGCCGCTCGCAAAGTCTCGCCCATTCCGGAGTTCGGGAAGGAGGCCAGCCCTCCCCAAGGCTATAGCCCACCCGTTTTTTGATCATTTTTGCGGCGGACGAACATGGGGACGGGACCTTCGGGGGCTTAGTTTTGGGCGCGACTTTGCCCGCGGCCTATTTTTGGCACACGGAGGGCGCTCCCAAAGTCTCACCCCATTCCGAGTCCGGCGGACGAAGTTGGCCAGCCGCTCCCCCCGAGGCTATGGCCCACCCGTTTTTTGGTCATTTTTTCGGCGGACGAACTTGGGGACAGGACCTCCGGGGGCTTATATTTGGGCGCAGCTGTGCCCGCAGCCTAATTTTACCACACGGAGGGTGCTCGCAATGTCTCGCCCCATTCCGAGTCCGGCGGACGGTCGCCAGCCCTCCCCAAGGCTATAGCCCACCCGCTTTTGGGCATTTTTGCGGCGACGAACTTGGGGACGGGACCTTCGGGGCTTATTTTTGGGCGCGGCTGTGCCCACGGCCTATTTTTGGCACACGGAGGGCGCTGTAAGTCTCGCCCACCTGAGTCCAGCGGATTTGAAGTTGGCCAGCCCTCCCCAAGGCTATAGCCCACCCGCTTTTTTGGCATTTTTGCGGACGAACTCTGGGGATGGGACCTTCGGGGCTTATTTTTGGGGCGGCTGTGCCACACTATTTTTGGCACACAGAGGCGCCGCAAAGTCGTGCCCCCATTCCGAGTCCGGCGGATGAAGTTGGCCAGCCCTCCCCCAAGGCTATAGCCCACCGCTTTTTGGGCATTTTGCGGGATGAACTTGGGGACGGACCTTCAGGGGCTTATTTTTGGGCGCAGCTGTGCCCGCGCCTATATTTGCTACACGGAGGCTGCCGCAGTCTCGCCCATTCCGAGTCCATGGACGAAGTTGGCCAGCCTCCCCAAGGCTATAGCCCACCCGCTGGGCATTTTTGCGGCGGACGAACTTGGGAACGGGACCTTCGGGGCTTATTTGGTCCGCCGGCTGTGCCTCGCGCTATTTTTGGCACACCGAGGGCGCCGCAAAGTCTCTCCCCATTCTGAGTCCGGCAGACGGTTGGCCAGCCCTCCCCAAGGCCATAGCCCACCCGCTTTTTTGGTCATTTACGAACTTGGGGACGGGACCTCGGGGATTTTTGGGTCCGGCTGGGGCCGAGGCCTATTTTTGGCACACGGAGGCCGCCGCAAAGTCTCGCCCATTCCGAAGTTCGTGGACGAAGGAGGCCAGCCCTCCCCCAAGGCTATAGCCCACCCGCTTTTGATCATTTTTGGGGCGGACGAACATGGGGACGGGACCTTCGAGCTTTAGTTTTGGGCGCGGCTTGCCCGCGCCTATTTTGGCACACGGAGGGCGCTCCCAAAGTCTCACCCCATTCCGAGTCCGCGGGACTTGGCCAGCCCTCCCCACAAGGCTATAGCCCACCCGCTTTTGGGGCATTTTGGCGGACGAACTTGGGGGACGGACCTTCGGGGCTTATTTTTGGGCGCGCTTGCCCGCGGCCTATTTTTGGCACACAAAGGGCGCCAGTAGTCTCGCCACTCCGAGTCCGCGGAAGTGGGCCAGCCCTCCCCCAAGGCTATAGCCCACCCGCTTTTAGGCATTTTTTTATGGACGAACTTGGGCACGGACCTTCGGGGCTTATTTTTGGGCGCAGCCATGTCCGCGCCTATTTTTCGCACACGGAGGGTGCTCGCAGAGTCTCGCCCACCCGAGTCCGGATGGCCAGCCCTCTCCCCCAAGGCTATTGCCCACCCGCTTTTTAGGCATTTTTGCACCAACTGGGGATGGGACCTTCTGGGGCTTATTTTTGGGCGCGCTGTGCCCGCCTATTTTTGGCACAAAAGGGCGCTCGCAAAGTCTCGCCACCCGAGTCCGCGGATTGGCCCGCCTCCCCAAGGCTATAGCCCACCCTTTTTTGGGCATTTTTGCGGCGGAGGAACTTGGGGACGGGACCTTTGGGGGCTTATTTCTGGGTGCGGCTGTGCCCATGGCCTATTTTTAGCACGTGGAGGGTGCTCGCAAAGTCTCACCCCATTCCGAGTCCGGCGGATTTGTTGGCTAACCCTCCCCTAAGGCTATAGCCCACCCGCTTTTTGGGCATTTTTGCGGACGAACTTGGGACGGACCTTCGGGGCTTATTTTTGGCCGCGCTGTGCCCGCATCGAGTTTTGCACACGGAAGGCGCTCACAAAGTCTCGCCCATTCCGAGTCCGCGGATTTGTTGGCCAGCCCCTCCCCAAGGCTATAGCCCACCCGGCTTGGGCATTTTTGCTAGGAACTTGGGGATGGGTCCTGGGGCTTATTTCTGCGCTGTGTGCGGCCTATTTTTGGCACACGGAGGGCGCCGCAGTCTCGCCCCATTCCGAGTCCGCGGACGAGTTGGCCAGCCCCTCCCGGCCATAGCCCACCCGCTTTTATTATGCGGATTAACTTGGGGACGGGACTCGGGGTTATTTTCGATGCGGCTGTGCCCGCAGCCTATTTTTGGCACACGGAGGGCGCAGAAGTCTCGCCCCATTCCCGAGTCCGCGAACGATGTTGGCTAGCCCATCCTGGGAAGTATAGCCCACCGCTTGGGCATTTCAAGCGGCGACGAACTTGGGGACGGGACCTCGGGGCTTATTTTGGGTGCGGCTGTGCCCGAGGCTATTTTTGGCACACGGAGGCCGCTGCAGTCTCGCCCCATTCCGAGTTCGGCGGACGCGGAGGCCAGCCCTCCCCCAAGGCTATAGCCCACCCGCTTTTTTCATCATGGCGGACGAACATGGGGACGGGACCTTCGGGAGCTTAGTTTTGCGCGGCTTTGCCCGGCCTATTTTTGGCACACGGAGGCGCTCCTAGTCTCACCCATTCCGAGTCCGCGGATTGGCCAGCCCTCCCCACAAGGCTATAGCCCACCCGCTTTTTGGGCATTTTGGGCGGACGAACTTGGGGACGGGACCTTCTGGGCTTATTTTTGGGAGCGGCTTGCCTGGGCCTATTTTTGGCACACAAAGGGCACTCGCAAAGTCTCGCCCACCGAGTCCGCGGATTTAGTGGCCAGCCCTCCCCCAAGGCTATAGCCCACCCGCTTTTTAGGCATCTTTTTTGGCGGACGAACTTGGGGACGGGACCTTCGGGGCTTATTTACTGCCATGCCCGCAGCCTATTTTTTGCACACGGAGGCGCCGTAAAGTCTCGCCCCATTCCGAGTCCGGCGGACGATGTTGCCAGCCCTCCCCAAGGCTATAGCCCACCCGCTTGGGCATTTTTGCGCGACGAACTTGGGGACGGGACCTTCGGGGCTTATTTTTGGGTGCTGTGCCCGAGGCCTATTTTTGGCACACGGAGGGCGCCGCAAAGTCTCGCCCCATTCCGAGTCCGCGGATTTGTTGGCCAGCCCTCCCAAGCTATAGCCCACCCGCTTTTGATCATTTTTGCGGCGGAGGAACATGGGGACGGACCTTCGGGAGCTTAGTTTTGGGCGCGGCTTTGCCTCGCGGCCTATTTTTGGCACACAAAGGGCACTGCAGTCTCGCCACCCGAGTCCGGCGGACGAAGTGGCCAGCCCTCCCCTATAGCCCACCCGCTTTTTAGGCATCTTTTTGGCGGACGAACTTGGGACGGGACCTTCGGGGCTTATTTTGGGCGCGGCGTGTCCGCGCCTATTTTTCACACACGGAGGGTGCTCGCAAAGTCTCGCCCACCCGAGTCCGCGGACGGTTGGCCAGCCCTCCCCAAGGCTATAGCCCACCCGCTTTTGGGCATTTTGCGGCGACCAACTCGGGACGGGACCTTCGGGGCTTATTTTTAGTGTGGCTGTGCCCGCGTCTATTTTTCGCACAAAAGGGCGCCGCAAAGTCTCGCCCACCCGAGTCCGCGGACGGTTGGCTCCGCCTCCCCCAAGGCTATAGCCCCACCCGCTTTTGGGCATTTTTGCGGCGGAGGAACTTGGGGACGGACCTTCGGGGCTTATTTCTGGGTGCGGCTGTGCCCGCTGCCTATTTTTAGCACACGGAGGGCGCCGCAAAGTCTCGCCCCATTCCGAGTCCGCGGACGGTTGGCCCCTCCCAAGGCTATAGCCCACCCGCTGGGCATTTTTGGCGGACGAACTTGGGGACGGACCTTCGGGGCTTATTTTTGGCTGCGGCTGTGCCCAGATCGAGTTTTGGCACACGGAAGGTGCCTCACAAAGTCTCACCCCATTCCGAGTCCGGCGGATTTGTTGGCCAGCCCTCCCCAAGGCTATAGCCCACCCGCTTTTGGGCATTTTAGCGGCGGACGAACTAGGGGGACGGGACCTTCGGGGCTTATTTCTGGCGCCAAGCTGTGCCGCCTATTTTTGGCACAATGGAGGGCGCTCGCAAAGACTCCCCCCATTCCGAGTCCGGCGGACGAAGTTGGCCAGCCCCTCCCCCCAAGGCCATAGCCCACCCGTTTTTTGGTCATTTTTGCGGCGGACGAACTTGGGGACGGGACCTTCGGGGGCTTATTTTCGGATGCGACTGTGCCCGCAGCCTATTTTTTGCACTCGGAGGGCGCTCGTAAAGTCTCGCCCCATTCCGAGTCCGCGGATTTGTTGGCCCGCCCCTCCCCCCAAGGCTATAGCCCACCCGTTTTTTGGGCATTTTTGCGGCGGAGGAACTTGGGGACGGGACCTTCGGGGGCTTATTTCTGGGTGCGGCTGTGCCCGCGGCCTATTTTTAGCACACGGAGGGCGCTCGCAAAGTCTCGCCCCATTCCGAGTCCGGCGGACGAAGTTGGCCAGCCCCTCCCCCCAAGGCTATAGCCCACCCGTTTTTTGGGCATTTTTGCGGCGGACGAACTTGGGGACGGGACCTTCGGGGGCTTATTTTTGGGCGCGGCTGTGCCCACATCGTATTTTTGGCACACGGAAGGCGCTCACAAAGTCTCGCCCCATTCCGAGTCCGGCGGACGAAGTTGGCCAGCCCCTCCCCCCAAGGCTATAGCCCACCCGTTTTTTGGGCATTTTTGCGGCGGAGGAACTTGGGGACGGGACCTTCGGGGGCTTATTTCTGGGCGCGGCTGTGCCCGCGGCCTATTTTTGGCACACGGAGGGCGCTCGTAAAGTCTCGCCCCATTCCGAGTCCGGCGGACGAAGTTGGCCAGCCCCTCCCCCCAAGGCTATAGCCCACCCGCCTTCCGGGCATTTTTGCGGCGGACGAACTTGGGGACGGGACCTTCGGGGGCTTTTTTTTGGGCGCGGCTGTGCCTGTGGCCTATTTTTGGCACACGGAGGGTGCTCGCAAAGTCTCGTCCCATTCCGAGTCCGCCAGACGAAGTTGGCCAGCCCCTCCCCCAAGGCTATAGGCCACCAGTTTTTTGGGAATTTCAGCGGCGGACGAACTTGGGGACGCGACCTTCGGCCTCTTGTTTTTGGGCGCGGCTGTACCCGCGGCCTAGTTTTGGGACACATAGGGCGCTTGCAATGTCTCGGCCGATTACGAGTCCGGCGGACGAAGTTGGCCAGCCCCTCCCCCCAAGGCCCACCCGTTTTTTGGGCATTTTTGCGGCGGACGAACTTGGGGACGGGACCTTGGGGGGCTTATTTTTGGGCGCGGCTTTGCCTGGGCTATTTTTGGCACACAAAGGGCGCCGCAAAGTCTCGCCCAATTCCCGAGTCCGCGGACGAAGTGGGCCAGCCCTCCCCAAGGCTATAGCCCACCCGCTTTTAGGCATTTTTTTGCGACGAACTTGGGGACGGGACCTTCGGGCTTATTTTTGGGCGCAGCCGTGTCTGCCTATTTTTCGCACACACGGAGGGTGCTCGCAGAGTCTCGCCCACCCGAGTCCGCGGATTTGCTGGCCAGCCCTCCCCAAGGCTATTGCCCACCCGTTTTTAGGCATTTTTGCGCGGACCAACTCGGGACGGGACCTTCTGGGTCTTATTTTTGGGCGCGCTGTGCCCGCGTCATTTTTGGCACAAAAGGGCGCTGCAAAGTCTCGCCACCCGAGTCCGCGGACGAGTTGGCCAGCCCTCCCCAAGGCTATAGCCCACCCTTTTTGGGCATTTTTGCGGCGGAGGAACTTGGGACGGGACCTTTGGGGGCTTATTTCTGGGTGCGGCTGTGCCCACGGCCTATTTTTAGCACGTGAGGGTGCTCGCAAAGTCTCACCCCATTCCGAGTCCGCGGATTTGTTGGCCAACCCTCCCCCAAGGCTATAGCCCACCCGCTTTTGGGCATTTTCATGCGGACGAACTTGGGGACGGGACCTTCGGGGCTTATTTGGCCGCGCTGTGCCCGCATCGTGAGTTTTGGCACACGGAAGGCGCCACAAAGTCTCGCCATTCCGAGTCCGCGGACGGCTTGGCCAGCCCTCCCCCAAGGCTATAGCCCACCCGCTTTTGGGCATTTTAGGAACTTGGGGATGGGTCCTTCGGGGCTTATTTCTGGGCGCGGCTGTGCCTGCGGCCTATTTTTGGCACACGGAGGGCGCCGCAAAGTCTCGCCCCATTCCGAGTCCGCGGACGGTGGGCCAGCCCTCCCTGCAAGGCTATAGCCCACCCTTTTGGGCATTTTTGGGCGGAGGAACTTGGGGACGGGACCTTTGGGGGCTTATTTCTGGGTGCGGCTGTGCCTACGGCCTATTTTTAGCATCGTGAGGGTGCTCGCAAAGTCTCACCCCATTCCGAGTCCGGCGGACGAAGCTGGCCAACCCTCCCCAAGGCTATAGCCCACCCGCTGGGCATTTTTAAGCGGACGAACTTGGGGACGGGACCTTCGGGGCTTATTTTTTGGCCGCGCTGTGCCCGCATCGTGAGCTTTTGCACACGGAAGGCGCCACAAAGTCTCGCCCATTCCGAGTCCGCGGATTTGCCAGCCCCTCCCCAAGGCTATAGCCCACCCGCTGGGCATTTTGTGGCGGAGGAACTTGGGATGGGTCCTTCGGGGGCTTATTTCTGGCGCGCTGTGCCTGCGGCCTATTTTTGGCACACGGAGGGCGCCGCAAAGTCTCGCCCCATTCCGAGTCCGCGGACGAAGTTGGCCAGCCCTCCCCTAAGGCTATAGCCCACCCGCTTACATTTTGGCGGACGAAATTGGGACGGACCTTCGGCGGCGATTTTTGGCCGCGGCTGTGCCCGCCCCATTTTTGGCACACCGAGGGCGCCAGTCTCTCCCCATTCTGAGTCCGCAGACGGTTGGCCAGCCCCTCCCCAAGGCCATAGCCCACCCGCTGGTCATTTGCGGACGAACTTGGGGACGGACCTTCGGGGCTTATTTTCGGATGTGGCTGTGCCCGCAGCCTATTTTTGGCACACGGAGGGCGCCGTAAAGTCTCGCCCATTCCGAGTCCGCGAACGATGTTGGCAGCCCATCCCCCAAGGCTATAGCCCACCCGCTTTCGGGCATTTTTGGGCGGACGAACTTGGGGACGGACCTTCGGGGCTTATTTTTGGGTGCGGCTGTGCCCGAGGCCTTTTTTGGCACACGGAGGCCGCCGCAAAGTCTCGCCCCATTCCGAGTTCGGCGGATTTAAGGCGAGGCCAGCCCTCCCCCAAGGCTATAGCCCACCTGCTTTTTTGATCATTTTTGCGGCGGAGGAACATGGGGACGGGACCTTCGGGAGCTTAGTTTTGGGCGCGGCTTTGCCCGCGGCCTATTTTTGGCACACGGAGGGCGCTCCCAAAGTCTCGCCCCATTCCGAGTCCGGCGGACGGTTGGCCAGCCCCTCCCACAAGGCTATAGCCCACCCGCTTGGGCATTTTTGCAAGTGGACGAACTTGGGGACGGACCTTCGGGGCTTATTTTTGGGAGCGGCTTGCCTGGGCCTATTTTTGGCACACAAAGGGCGCCAGTCTCGCCACCCGAGTCCGGCGGACGAAGTGGGCCAGCCTCTCCCCCAAGGCTATAGCCCACCCGTTTTTTAGGCATCTTTTTGGCGGACGAACTTGGGGACGGGACCTTCGGGGGCTTATTTTTGGGCGCGGCCGTGCCCGCAGCCTATTTTTTGCACACGGAGGGCGCTCGTAAAGTCTCGCCCCATTCCGAGTCCGGCGGACGATGTTGCCAGCCCCTCCCCCCAAGGCTATAGCCCACCCATTTCTTGGGCATTTTTGCGGCGGATGAACTTGGGGACGGGACCTTCGGGGGCTTATTTTTGGGTGCGGCTGTGCCCGAGGCCTATTTTTGGCACACGGAGGGCGCTCGCAAAGTCTCGCCCCATTCCGAGTCCGGCGACGATTGGCCAGCCCTCCCCCAAGGCTATAGCCCACCCGCTTTTGATCATTTTGCGAGGAACATGGGGACGGGACCTTCGGGAGCTTAGTTTTGGGCGCGGCTTGCCCGGCCTCATTTTTGCACACAAAGGGCGCCGCAAAGTCTCGCCACCCGAGTCCGCGGACGAAGCGGGCCAGCCTCCCCAAGGCTATAGCCCACCCGCTTTTTTAGGCATCTTTTTGGCGACGAACTTGGGGACGGGACCTTCGGGGCTTATTTTGGGCGCGTCGTGTCTCGCGGCCTATTTTTCACACACGGAGGGTGCTCGCAGTCTCGCCCACCCGAGTCCGCGGACGGTTGGCCAGCCCCTCCCCCAAGGCTATAGCCCACCCGCTTTTTGGGCATTTTTGCGGCGACTAACTCGGGACGGGACTTCGGGGCTTATTTTTAGTGCTAGCCCGCGTCCTATTTTTCGCACAAAAGGGCGCCGCAAGTCTCGCCACTCCAGTCCGCGGATTTGGTTGGCCCGCCTCCCCCAAGGCTATAGCCCACCCGCTTTTGGGCATTTTTGCGGCGGAGGAACTTGGGGACGGGACCTTCGGGGGCTTATTTCTGGGTGCGGCTGTGCCCGCGGCCTATTTTTAGCACACGGAGGGCGCTCGCAAAGTCTCGACCCATACCGAGTCCGCGGATTTGTTGGCCAGCCCTCCCCAAGGCTAGCCCACCCGTTTTTTGGGCATTTTTGCGGCGGACGAACTTGGGGACGGGACCTTCGGGGGCTTATTTTTGGCTGCGGCTGTGCCCGCATCGTAGTTTTGGCACACGGAAGGTGCTCACAAAGTCTCACCCATTCCGAGTCCGCGGACGGTTGGCCAGCCCCTCCCCCCAAGGCTATAGCCCACCCGCTTTTGGGCATTTTAGCGCGGACGAACTAGGGACGGACCTTCGGGGCTTATTTCTGGGCGCTGCTGTGCCTGGTGGCCTATTTTTGGCATACACGGAGGGCGCCGCAGTCTCACCCATTCCGAGTCCGCGGACGAAGGCCAGCCCTCCCCAAGGCCATAGCCCACCCGCTTTTTGGTCATTTTTGCGCGGACGAATTGGGGACGGGACCTTCGGGCTTATTTTCGGATGCGCTGTGCCCGCAGCCTATTTTTGGCACTGAGGGCGCCAAAGTCTCGCCCCATTCCGAGTCCGCGGACGGTTGGCTCCGCCTCCCCAAGGCTATAGCCCACCCGCTTTTGGGCATTTTTGCGGCGGAGGAACTTGACGGGACTCGGGGCTTATTTCTGCAGCTGTGCCCGCGGCCTATTTTTAGCACACGGAGGACGCTGGCAAAGTCTCGCCCATTCCGAGTCCGCGGATTTGTTGGCCAGCCCTCCCCAAGGCTATAGACCACCTGCTTTTTGGGCATTTTGCGGCGGACGAACTTGGGGACGGACCTTCGGGGCTTATTTTTGGGCTGTGGCCACATCGAGTTTTGGCACACGGAAGGTGCTCACAAAGTCTCGCCCCATTCCAAGTCCGCGGACGAGTTGGCCAGCCTCCTCCCCAAGGCTATAGCCCACCCGCTTTTGGGAATTGCGCGGAGGAACTTGGGGACGGACCTTCTGGGGCTTATTTCTGGCGCGACTGTGCCTCAAGCCTATTTTTGGCACACGGAGGGTGCCTGCAAAGTCTCGCCCCATTCCGAGTCCGGCGGATTTGGCCAGCCCTCCCCAAGGCTATAGCCCACCCGCTTTTGGGCATTTTTAGGCGGACGAACTTGGGGACGGGACATTCGGGGCTTATTTTTGGCACGGCTGTGCCTAGTTTTTGGCACACGGAAGGTGTTCACAAAGTCTCATCCCCATTCCGAGTCCGCCGGACGAAGTTGGCCAGCCCTCCCCTGCAAGGCATAGCCCACCCGCTTTTTGGGCATTTTAGCGCGGACGAACTTGGGACGGGACCTTCGGGTTTGTTTTTGGGCGCGGCTGTACCCACGGCCTAGTTTTGGGACACATAGGGCGCCGCAGTCTCGGCCCATTACGAGTCCGGCGGACGGTTGAGCCCCCTCCCCAAGGCTATAGCCCACCCGCTTGGGCATTTTGGCGGCGGACGAACTTGGGGACGGACCTTGGGGGCTTATTTTTGGGCGCGGCTGTGTCTGCGTGCCTATTTTTGGAACACGGAGGGCGCCGCAAAGTCTCGCCCATTCCGAGTCCGGCGGAAGAAGTTGGCCAGCCACTCCCCCAAGGCTATAGCCCACCCGGCTTTGGGCATTTTTGCGCGGACGAACTTGGGGACGGACTTTCGGGCTTATTTTGGGCTGTGTCGACGTCATTTTTGGCACACGGAGGCCACTCAGAAGTCTCGCCCCATTCCAGTCCGGCGGATTTGTTGGCCAGCCCTCCCCAAGGCTATAGCCCACCTGTTTTTGGGCATTTTTGGGCGGACGAACTTGGGGACGTGGACCTTCGGTACTTATTTTTGGGCCCGGCTGTCAGGCCTATTTTTGGCACACGGAGGGCGCTGCAAAGTCTCGCCCCATTCCGAGTCCGGGCGGACCAGCCCTCCCCAAGGCTATAGCCCACCCGCTTTTTGGGCATTTTTATGGGATGACGAACTTGGGTATGGACCATCGGGGCTTATTTTGGCGTGGCTGTGCCCGCCTATTTTTTGTACACGGAGGGCGCCTAAAAGTCTCGCCCATTCCGAGTCCGGTGGACGAACTTGGGTACGGTACTTCGGGGCTTATTTTTTGACGGGCTGTGCCTGCGCCTATTTTTGGCACACGGAGGGCGGTCGCAAAGTCTCGCCCATTCCGAGTCCGGGCGGACGGTTGGCCAGCCCTCCCCCAAGGCTATAGCCCACCCATTTTTTGGGCATTTTTGCTGGACGAACTTGGGTACGGGAAGTTCGGGGCTTATTTGGCGTATGTGCTCAAGGCTATTTTTGGCACACGGAGGGTGCACACAAAGTCTCGCCCCATTCCGATTCCAAGGCGGATTGCCCAGCCCCTCCCCAAGGCTATAGCCCACCCGCTTTTGGGCATTTTTGCGGACGAATATGGAGACGGGACTTCTGGGGCTTATTTTTAAGGGCTGTGCCTGTGCCAATGTTTGGCACACAGAGGGTGGTCGCGGTCTCGCCCATTCCGAAGTTCGGCGTGACGGTTGGCCAGCCCTCCCCAAGGCTATAGCCCACCCGCTTTTGGCATTTTTATGGCGGATGAACTTGGGGACGGGACCTTCAAAGGGGCTTATTTGGGTGCGGCAGTGTCCTGTCCTATTTTTACACGTTTGAGGGTGCTCGCAGTCTCGCCCCATTCCGAGTCCGGGACGGTTGGCCAGCCCCTCCCACCAAGGCTATAGCCCACCTGCTTTTGGGCATTTTTATATAGGACGAACTTGGGGACGGACTTCGGGGCTTATGTTTGGGTACGCAGTGCCTGTGGCCAATGTTTGGCACACAGAGGGTGGTCGCGGTCTCGGCCCATTCCGAGTTCGGCAGACGAGTTGGCCAGCCCTCCCCCAAGGCTATAGCCCGCCCGCTTTTTGGCATTTTTGGCGGATGAACTTGGGGACGGAACCTTCGGGGCTTATTTTTGGGCGCGCTGTGCCCGCGCCTATTTTTGGTAAACGGAGGGCGCTCGCAAAGTCTCAACCCATTCCGAGTCCGGCGGACGAAGTGGGCCAGCCCCTCCCCCCAAGGCTATAGCCCACCCGTTTTTTGGGCATTATTGCAGCGGACGAACTTGGGGACGGGACCTTCGGGGGCTTATTTTTGGGCGCGGCTGTGCCCGCAGCCTATTTTTAGTAAACGGAGGGCGCTCGCAAAGTCTCGCCCCATTCCGAGTCCGGCGGACGAAGTTGGCCAGCCCCTCCCCCCAAGGCTATAGCCCACCTTTTTTTTGGGCATTTTTTTGGCGGACGAACTTGGGGACGGGACCTGCGGGTGCTTATTTTTGGGCGCGGCTGTGTCCGTAGCCTATTTTTGGCACACAGAGTGCGCTCGCAAAGTCTCGCCCCATTCCGAGTCCGTGACGATTGAGCCAGCCCTCCCACCAAGGCCATAGCCCACCCGCTTTTGGGCATTTTTATAAGCGGCGACTTAACTTGGGGACGGGACTCGGGCTTATTTTTGCTGCAGTGCCTGCAGCCAATGTTTGGCACACAGAGGGTGGTCGCAAGTCTCGGCCCATTCCGAGATCGGCGGACGTTGGCCAGCCCTCCCCGCAAGGCTATAGCCCACCCGCTTTTGGCATTTTTGCGGCGGATGAACTTGGGGACGGACCTTGGGGGCTTATTTTTGGGCGCCATGTGTCCACGGCCTATTTTTGGCACACGGAGGGCGGTCGCAAAGTCTCGCCCATCCCGAGTCCGCGACGGTTGGCCAGCCCCTCCCCAAGGCTATATAGCCCACCCGCTTGGGCATTTTGCGGGGCGGACGAACTTTGGGATGGGACCTTCGGGGCTTATTTGGGCACGCTGTGCCTGCGCCTATTTTTGGCACACGAGGGCACTCCCGCAAAGACTCGCCTCATTCCGAGTCCGCGATTTGCTGGCCAGCCCTCCCTGCCATAGCCCACCCTTTTGGGGCATTTTGCGGAAACTTGGGGACGGGACCGTGGGCTTATTTTTAAGCGCTGGGTGCCAATGTTTGGCACACAGAGGGTGGTCGCTAAGTCTCGCCCATTCCGAAGTTCGGACGGTTGGCCAGCCCTCCCCAAGGCTATAGCCCACCCGCTTTTGGCATTTTTGGATGAACTTGGGGACGGAACCTCGGGCTTATTTTTGCGCGGCTGTGCCCGCCTATTTTTGGTAAACGGAGGGCGCCGCAAAGTCTCACTCCCATTCCGAGTCCGGGCGGACGTGCTGGCCAGCCCTCCCCCAAGGCTATAGCCCACCCGCTTTTGGGCATTTTTGCGGCGGACGAACATGGGGACGGGACCTTCGGGGCTTATTTTTGCTGCGGCTGTGCCTGGGCCAATGTTTGGCACACAGAGGGTGGTCGCAAGTCTCGCCCATTCCGAGTTCGGCGGACGAAGTTGGCCAGCCCTCCCCTGCTATAGCCCACCCGCTTTTTGGCATTTTTAAGGCGGATGAACTTGGGGACGGACCTTCGGGGCTTATTTTTGGGTGCGGCAGTGCCCGCGGTGCTATTTTTGGTACACGGAGGGTGCCTCGCAGTCTCGCCATTCCGAGTCCGCGGACTTGGCCAGCCCCTCCCACCAAGGCTATAGCCCACCCGCTTTTGGGCATTTTTGCGGCGGACGAACTTGGGGACGGGACTTTCGGGGCTTATGTTTGGGTACGCAGTGCCTGCGCCAATGTTTGGCACACAGAGGGTGGTCGCGTAGTCTCGGCCCATTCCGAAGTTCGGGCGGACGAGTTGGCCAGCCCTCCCCAAGGCTATAGCCCACCCGCTTTTCATTTTTGCGGCGGATGAACTTGGGGACGGACCGGGCTTATTTTTGGGCGCTGTGTCCACGGCCTATTTTTGGCACACGGAGGGCGGCTGAAAGTCTCGCCTCATCCCAGTCCATGGACAAGTTGGCCAGCCCCTCCCCAAGGCTATATAGCCCACCCGCTTTTTTCGGGGCATTTTTGCGCGGACGAACTTTGGGTGGGACTCCGGGGCTTATTTTGGCATGGCTGTGCCTGCGTCTATTTTTGGCACACGGAGGGCACTGCAAAGACTCGCCCATTCCGAGTCCGCGGACGATTGGCCAGCTCCTCCCCAAGGCTATAGCCCACCCTTTTTTGGGCATTTTTGGCGGATTTAACTTGGGGGACGGGACCGGCTGGGGGTTATTTTAGGCTGCGGCTGTGCCGCGTCTATTTTTGGCACACGGAGGGCACTCGCAAGTTTCGCCCATTCCAATCCGCGGACGAAGTGGGCCAGCCCTCCCCAAGGCTATAGCCCACCCGCTTTTGGGCATTTTTACTGGCGGGACGAACTTGGGGACGGGACCTTCAGTGGGCTTATTTGACGCGGCTGTGCCCGCTGGCTATTTTTGGCACATTTGGAGGGCGCTGAATGGCTCGCCCATTCCGAGTCCGGCGGATTTGTTGGCCAGCCCTCCCCTGCTAAGCCCACCCGCTTTTGGGCATTTATGGCGACGAACTTGGGGATTGGACCTTCGGGTTCTTATTTTGGGCGCGGCTGTGCCCGCGGCCTATTTTTGGCACACGGAGGGCGCCAAAGTCTTCGCCCCATTCCGAGTCGGGCGGACGCAGGCCAGCCCCTCCCCAAGGCTATAGCCCACCCGCTTTTGGGCATTTTTGGCGGACGTGGATTTAACTTGGGACGGACTCGGGGCTTATTTTAAGGGCGGGCTGTGCCTCGCGGCCTATTTTTGGTAAACGGAGGGCGTTCGCAGTCTCACCCCATTCGAGTCCGGCGATCGGCGTTGGCCAGCCCTCCCTGGCAAGGCTATAGCCCACCCGCTTTTTTGGGAATTTTTGCATGGACGAACTTGGGGACAGGACCTGGGGCTTATTTTTGGGTGCAGCTGTGTTCACGGCTCATTTTTGGAACACGGAGGCGCCGCAAAGTCTCGCCCCATTCCGAGTCCGGCGGATGAAGTTGGCCAGCCCCTCCCAAGGCAATAGCCCACCGCTTTTTGGGCATTTTTATGCGGCGGACGAACTTGGGGACGGGACCTTTGGGGCTTATTTTGGGTGCAGCTGTGCCTGCGCTATTTTTCGACGGGAGGTACTTCAATGGCTCGCCCCATTCCGAGTCCGCGGACGGTTGGCCAGCCCTCCCCCAAGGCTATAGCCCACCCGCTGGGCATTTTTGCATGGACGAACTTGGGGACAGGACCTTCGGGGCTTATTTTGGGCGCAGCTGTGTTCACGGCCTATTTTTGAAACACGGAGGGCGCCGTGCAAAGTCTCACCCCATTCCGAGTCCGGCGGACGGTTGGCCAGCCCTCCCCAAGGCCATAGCCCACCCGCTTTTGGGCATTTTGGGCGACGAACTTTGGGACGGACCTACGGGGCTTATTTTTGGGCACGCTGTGCCCAAGCCTATTTTTGGCACACGGAGGGCACTAGCAAAGACTCTCCCATCCGAGTCCGCGGATTTGCTGTTGGCCAGCCCCTCCCAAGGCTATAGCCCACCCTTTTTTGGGCATTTTCATGTGGGGCGGAACTTGGGGACGGGACCGGGGGTTATTTTAGGGCGCGGGCTGTGCCCGCGCCTATTTTTGGCACACGGAGGGCACTCGCAGTTTCGCCCATTCCGAATCCGCGGACGGTTGGCCAGCCCCTCCCCAAGGCTATAGCCCACCCGCTTTTTGGGCATTTTTACGGCGGACGAACTTGGGGACGGGACCTTCGTGGGCTTATTTGGACGCGCTGTGCCTGCGTCTATTTTTGGCACACGGAGGGCGCCGCAGTCTCGCCCATTCCGAGTCCGCGGACGAAGCCAGCCCCTCCCCAAGACTATAGCCCACCCGCTTGGGCATTTTTGCAGCGGACGAACTTGGGGACGGACCTTCGGGGCTTATTTTGGGTGCGGCTCTGCCTGCGGCCTATTTTTGGCACACGGAGGGTGCCTCGTAAGTCTCGCCCATTCCGAGTCCGGCGGACTTGGCCAGCCCATCCCCCCAGGCTATAGCCCACCCGTTTTTTGGGCATTTTTGCGGCGGACGAACTTGGGGACGGGACCTTGGGGGACTTATTTTTGGGCGCGGCTGTGTCTTCGGCCTATTTTTGGAACACGGAGGGCGCTCGCAAAGTCTTGCCCCATTCCGAGTCCGGCGGATGAAGTTGGCCAGCCCCTCCCCCCAAGGCTATAGCCCACCCATTTTTTGGGCATTTTTGCGGCGGATGAACTTGGGGACGGGACCTTCGGGGACTTATTTTTGGGCGCAGCTGTGCCTGCAGCCTATTTTTGGCACACGGAGGCCGCTCCCAAAGTCTCACCCTATTCCGAGTCCGGCGGACGAAGTTGGTCAGGCCCTCCCCCCAAGGCTATAGCCCACCCGTTTTTTGGACATTTTATGGGGACGAACTTGGGGACGCGACTGGGGCTTATTTGGCGCGGCTGTGCCCGCGGCCCATTTTTGGCACACGGAGGCGTTCGCAAAGTCTCGCCTCATTCCGAGTCCGCGGATTTGCCAGCCCTCCCCCAAGGCTATAGCCCACCCGCTTTTGGGAATTTCGGACGATTTAACTTGGGGACGGGACCTTCGGGGCTTATTTTTGGGCGCAGCTGTGTTCACGGCTCATTTTTGGCACACGGAGGGCACTCGCAAAGTCTCGCCCCATTCCGAGTCCGGCGGACGAAGTTGGCCAGCCCTCCCCAAGGCTATAGCCCACCCGCTTGGGCATTTTTAAGCGGCGGACGAACTTGGGGACGGGACCTTCGGGGTTTATTTTTAAGGCGCGCTGTGCCTGGCCTATTTTTGGCACACGGAGGGTGCTCAGAACGCCGCCCCATTCCGAGTCCGGCGGATTGCTGGCCAGCCCTCTCAAGGCTATAGCCCACCTGCTTTTTTATGGGCGGCATTCTTGGGGACGGGACCTTGGGGGCTTATTTTTGGGCGCGGCTGTGTTCATGGCCTATTTTTGAACACGGAGGGCACTAAAGTCTCGCCCATTCCGAGTCCGGCGGATGAAGTTGGCCAGCCCTCCCCAAGGCATAGCCCACCCGCTTTTGGGCATTTTATGACGAACTTGGGGACGGACCTTCGTCTTATTTTTTGTGCGCGGCTTTGTCCGCGACCTATTTTTGCACACGGAGGCCGCCGAAAGTCTCATCCCATTCCGAGTCCGTGATTTGCTGGCCAGCCCCTCCCCAAGGCTATAGCCCACCCGCTTTTGGGCATTTTGCGCGGACGAACTTGGGGACGGGACCTTCGGGGCTTATTTTGGGCGTGGCTGTGTCCGCGCCTATTTTTGGTAAACGGAGGGTGCTCATAAAGTCTCGCCCCATTCCGAGTCCCGCGGACGAAGTGGGCCAGCCCCTCCCCCCAAGGCTATAGCCCACCTGTTTTTTGGGCATTTTTGCGCCGGACGAACTTGGGGACGGGACCTTCGGGGCTTATATTTTGGGCGCTGCTGTGCCTCTATTTTTGGCACACGGAGGGCTCTCGCAAAGTCTCACCCCACGAGTCCGTGGACGGTTGGCCAGCCCTCCCGCCAAGGCTATAGACCACCCGCTTTTTGACATTTTGCGGGGGATTTAACTTGGGGACGTGACTTCGGGGCTGATTTTTGGGCGTGGCTGTACCTCGCCTATTTTTGGCACACGGAGGGCGTCAGAAAGTTCTCGCCCATTCCGAGTCCGGCGGATGTTGGCCAGCCCCTCCCCAAGGCCATAGCCACCTGCTTGGGTATTTTTGCGGCGGACGAACTTGGGGACGGGACCTTCGGGGCTTATTTTTGCGGCTGTGCCCGCAGCCTATTTTTGGGCACAGGGAGGGCGCTCGAAAGTCTCGCCCCTTTCCGAGTCCGGCGGAAGTTGGCCAGCCCTCCCCAAGGCTATAGCCCACCCGCTTTTTGGGGCATTTTTATATGCGGGCGATTTAACTTGGGGACGGGACCTTCGGTTCTTTTTCGCGGCTGTGCCCGCGGTCTATTTTTGGCACACGGAGGGCGCCGCAAAGTCTCGGCCCCATTCCGAGTCGGGCGGATGAAGCAGCCCTCCCCAAGGCTATAGCCCACCCGCTTTTTTGGGCATTTTTGCGTACGAATTTGGGGACGGGACCTCGGGGATTATTTTTGGGCATTGCAGTTCGCTGCCTATTTTTGGAACACGGAGGGCGCCGCAGTCTCGCCCATTCCGAGTCCGCGGATGAAGTTGGCCAGCCACTCCCAAGAGCTATAGGCCCACCTGCTTTTGGGGGCGGGACGAACTAACTAGGGGCTTATTTTTGGGCGGCTGTGGTGGCTCATTTTTGAACACGGAGGGCAGTCTCGCCCATTCCGAGTCCGCGGATGAAGTTGGCTGGCCAGCCACTCCCCAAGGCTATAGCCCACCCGCTTTTGGGAATTTTTGCGGCGGACGAACTTGGGGACAGGACCTTCGGGGCTTATTTGGGCGCAGCTGTGTTCGCGTCTATTTTTGGCACAATGGAGGGCACTCGCAAAGTCTCGCCCCATTCCGAGTCCGGCGACGGTGTTGCCAGCTTCTCCCCAAGGCTATAGCCCACCCTGCTGGGCATTCAAGGCGGACGAACTTGGGGACGGGACTCGGGCTTATTTTTGCTGTGCTCATGCCTATTTTTGACACGGAGGGTGCTCGAAAGTCTCGCCCCATTCCGAGTCCGCGGATTTGTTGGTTGGCCAGCCCCTCCCCCCAAGGCTATAGCCCACCCGTTTTTTGGGCATTTTTGCGGCGGACGAACTTGGGGACGGGATCTTGGGGGGCTTATTTTTGGGCGCGGCTGTGTCTTCGGCCTATTTTTAGAACACGGAGGGCGCTCGCAAAGTCTCGCCCCATTCCGAGTCCGGCGGATGAAGTTGGCCAGCCCCTCCCCCCAAGGCTATAGCCCACCCGTTTTTTGGGCATTTTTGCAAGGACGAACTTGGGACGGGACCTTTGGGGCTTATTTTTGGGTGCAGCTGTGCCCGCGCCATTTTTCGCATACAGAGGGCACTCTATAAAGTTCTCGCCCATCCCGAGTCGGGCGGATGAGTTGGCCAGCCCTCCCCAAGGCTATAGCCCACCCATTTTTGCGCATTTTTGCGGCGCGGACGAACTGGGGACGGACTTTCAGGGGCCTATTTTTGGGCGCGCTGTGCCCGCGCCTATTTTTGGCACACGAGGGTGCTCTGCAAAGTCTCGCCTCATTCCGAGTCCGTGGACGAAGTTGGGCCTCCCCCAAGGCTATAGCCCACCCGCTTTTGGGAATTTTTGTGCGGACGAACTTGGGGACGGACCTTCGGGGCTTATTTTTGGGCGTGGCTGTGTCCGCGGCCTATTTTTGGTAAACGGAGGGTGCTCATAAAGTCTCGCCCCATTCCGAGTCCCGCGGACGAAGTGGGCCAGCCCCTCCCCCCAAGGCTATAGCCCACCTGTTTTTTGGGCATTTTTGCGCCGGACGAAGTTGGGGACGGACCTTCGGGACTTATTTTTGGGCGCGCTGTGCCTGCAGCCTATTTTAGGCACACGGAGGCCGCCGCAAAGTCTCGCCTATTCCGAGTCCGCGGATTAGAAGTTGGCCAGGCCCTCCCCCCAAGGCTTTAGCCCACCCGTTTTTTGGTCATTTTTGCGGGGGACGAACTTGGGGACGTGACCTTCGGGGGCTTATTTTTGGGTGTGGCTGTACCCTCGGCCTATTTTTGGCACATGGAGGGCGGTAAAGTCTCGCCCCATTCCGAGTCCGCGGACGGTTGGCCAGCCCTCCCCAAGGCTATAGCCCACCTGCTTTTGGGCATTTTGCATGGACGAACTTGGGGACGGGACTGGGGCTTATTTTTGGGCGCTGTGTCCGTGCCTATTTTTGGTAAACGGAGGGTGCCTGCAAAGTCTCGCCATTTCGAGTCCGCGGACGAAGCGGGCCAGCCCTCCCCAAGGCTATAGCCCACCTGTTTTTTGGGCATTTTTGCGCCTGGACGAACTTGGGGACGGGACCTTCGGGCTTATTTTTGGCGCGCTGTGCTCGCGCCTATTTTTGGCACACGGAGGGCTCTCAAAGTCTCACCCATTACGAGTCCGCGGACGGTTGGCCAGCCCTCCCGCCAAGGCTATAGACCACCCGCTTTTGACATTTTGCGGGGACGAACTTGGGACGTGACTCGGGGCTGATTTGGGCGCTGTACTCGGCCTATTTTTGGCACACGGAGGGCGTTTCAGAAGTCTCGCCCCCATTCCGAGTCCGCGGATTTAGTTGGCCAGCCCTCCCCAAGGCTATAGCCACCTGCTTTTGGGCATTTTTTGCGGACGAACTTGGGACGGGACCTCTGGGGCTTATTTTTGGGCGCGCTTTGCCCACGGCCTATTTTTGGCACACGGAGGGCACTTAAAAGTCTCGCCTCATTCAGAGTCCGCGGACGAAGCTACAGCCCTCCCCAAGGCTATAGCCCACCCGCTTTTTGGGCATTTTTATAAGCGGCGGATCAACTTGGGGACGGGACCTTCGGGGCTTATTTTTGCGCAACTGTGCCCACGTTATTTTATTTTTGGCACACGGAGGGTGCTTCGAAAGTCTCGCCCATTCCGAGTCCGCGGATCGGCTAGCCCTCCCGCCAAGGCTATAGACCACCCGCTTTTGGGCATTTTTGCGGACGAATCCTGGGGACGGGACCTTCGGGACTTATTTTTGGGCGCGGCTGTGCCTGCAGCCTATTTTAGGCACACGGAGGCCGCTCATTGCAAAGTCTCGCCTATTCCGAGTCCGGCGGATTTAGTTCAGGCCCTCCCCCCAAGGCTTTAGCCCACCCGTTTTTTGGACATTTTTGCGGGGGACGAACTTGGGGACGTGACCTTCGGGGGCTTATTTTTGGGTGTGGCTGTACCCTCGGCCTATTTTTGGCACATGGAGGGCGCTCAGAAGTCTCGCCTCCATTCCGAGTCCGGGCGACGATTGCTGGCCAGCCCTCCCCAAGGCTATAGCCCACCCGCTTGGGCATTTTTGGGCGGACGAACTTGGGGACGGGACCTTCGGGGCTTATTTTTGGTGCGCTGTGCCCGCGCTCATTTTTTTGGCACACGGAGGGCGCGTTGAAAGTCTCGCCCCATTCCGAATCATGGACGAAGTTGGCCAGCCCCTCCCCAAGGCTATAGCCCACCCGCTTTTGGGCATTTTTATGCGGCGGACGAACTTGGGGACGGGACCTTCGGGGCTTATTTTTAGGCTGTGCCAGCGCCTATTGTTGGTACACGGAGGGCGCCAAAGTCTCGCCCATTCCGAGTCCGGCGGACGGTTGGCCAGCCCTCTCCCCAAGGATATAGCCCACCCGCTTTTGGGCATTTTTGCGGATGAACTTGGTGGACGGGGCCTTCGGGGCTTTTTTTTGGCACGGCTGTGCCCGTGGGCCTCTTTTTTGCACACGGAGGGTGCCGCAAAGACTCGCCCCATTCCGAGTCCATGGACGAAATTGGCCATCCCTCCCACAAAGGCTATAGCCCACCCGCTTTTTTCGGGCATTTTTGCGGACGAACTTGGGGACGGTAATTGGGCTTATTTTTGCGCGTGCCAGCGGCCTATTTTTGGCACACGGAGGACGCCGCAAAGTCTCACTCCCATTCCGAGTCCGTGGACGGTTGGCCAGCCCTCCCTAAGGCTATATCCCACCCGCTTTTGGGCATTTTGCGGCGGACGAACTTGGGGACGTGGACATTCAGGTCTTATTTTTGGGCGCGGCTGTGCCGCTGCTATTTTTGGCACACGGAGGGCACTCAAGGTCTCCTCATCCGAGTCCGGCGTGAGAAGTTGGCGCCCTCCCCTGCCATAGCCCACCCGCTTTTGGGCATTTTCAAGTGGGGACGAACTTGGGGACGGGACCTTCGGGATTATTTTTGGGCGCGCTGTGCCCGCAGCCTATTTTTGCACACGGAGGGTGCTCGCAAAGTCTCGCCCCATTCCGAGTCTCCATGGACGGCTGGCCAGCCTCTCCCCAAGGCTATAGCCCACCTGCTTTTTGGGCATTTTGCGCGGACGAACTTGGGGAAGGGACCTTCGGGGCTTATTTTTGTCGCGCGCTGTGCCTGCGGCCTATTTTGGCACACGGAGGCTGCTCGCAAAGTCTCGCCCCATTCCGAGTCCGGATTCGGACAGCTTTCCCCCCCAAGGCTATAGCCTCACCCGCTTTTGGGCAATTTTGGGGGACGAACTTGGGGACGGGACCTTCTGGGATTATTTTTGGGCGCGGCTGTGCCCACGGCCTATTTTTGGCACATTTGAGGTCGCTTGCAAAGTCTCGCCCCATTCCGAGTCTCATGGATTTGGCGGCCAGCCCCTCCCCCAAGGCTATAGCCCACCCATGTTTTTTTGCGCATTTTTGCGGCGACGATTTTAACTTGGGGAAGGGACCTTCGGGCTTATTTTGTCGCGTGACCGCGCCTATTTTTGGCACACGGAGGCCGCCGCACAGTCTCGCCCATTCCGAGTCCGGCGGATTTAGTTGGCCAGCCCCTCCCCAAGGCGATAGCCCACCCGCTTTTTTGGGCATTTTGCGGCGACGAACTTGGGGACGGGACCTCGGGGCTTATTTTTGTGCCTGGCCTATTTTTACACGGAGGGTGCTCGCAAAGTCTCGCCCCATCTCCGAGTCCGGCGGAAGTTGGCCAGCCCTCCCCAAGGCTACAGCCCACCCGCTTTTTTGGGCATTTTATGCGGCGGACGAACTTGGGGACGGGACCTTCGGGGCTTATTTTTGCTTTGCCACGGCCTATTTTTAGCACACGGAGGGCGCTCCCAAAGTCTCGCCCATTCCGAGTCCGCGGATTTGTTTGCCAGCCCTTCCCCAAGATATATAGCCTCACCCATTTTTTGGGCATTTTTGCGGGCGGACAACTTGGGGACGGGACCTTCGGGGCTTATTTTTGGGCGCGGTTGTGCCTGGGCCTATTTTTGGCAAACGGATTTGCGATCGCAGTCACGCCCATTCCGAGTCCGGGCGGTTGGCCAGCCGCTTCCCCAAGGCTATAGCCCACCCGCTTTTTTGCATTTTTGGCGGACGATTTACTTGGGGACGGACTGGGGTTTCATTTTTGCTTTGCCCGGCTATTTTTGGCACACGAGGGCACTAAAAGTCTCGCCCATTCAGAGTCCGTGGACGGTTGGCCAGCCCTCCCCAAGGCTATAGCCCACCCGCTTTTGGGCATTTTTATGCATGGACGAACTTGGGGACGGGACCTTCGGGGCTTATTTTTGGGCGCAACTGTGCCCACGGCTTATTTTTGGCACACGGAGGGTGTTTCAGTCTCGGCCCATTCCGAGTCCAGCGGATTTAGTGGGCCAGCCCTCCCCCAAGGCTATAGCCAACCCATTTTTGGGCATTTTTATGCGGTGGACGATCTTGGGGACGGGACCTTCGGGGCTTATTATTGGGCGCGGCCATGCTCGCCTATTTTTGGCACACGGAGGGCGCCGCAAAGTCTCGCCTCATTCCGAGTCCGCGGATTTAGTTGGCCAGCTCCTCTGGCATGGATGAAACCCACCCGCTGCTGGGCATTTTTTCGCGGACGAACTTGGGGACGGACCTTCGGGGCTGATTTTTGGGCGCAGTGCCCACGGCTTATTTTTGGCACACGGAGGGTGCTCACAAAGTCTCGCCCCATTCCGAGTCCGGCGGACGAAGTTGGCCAGGCCCTCCCGCCAAGGCTATAGCCCACCCGTTTTTAGGGCATTTTTGCGGCAGACGAACTTGGGGACAGGACCTTCGGGTGCTTATTTTTGGGCGCGGCGGGGCCGGCGGCCTATTTTGGCACACGGAGGGCGCTCGCAAAGTCTCGCCCCATTCCGAGTCCGACGGATTATGGCCAGCCCCACCCCCAAGGCTATAGCCCACTGCTTTTTGGGCATTTTTGTGACGAACTTGGGGAAGGGACCTTCGGAGGCTTATTATTGGGCGCGACTGTGCCGGGCGGTCATTTTTGGCACACGGAGGCCACTCGCAAGGTCTCGCCTCCATTCCAAGTCCGGCGGACGAAGTTGGCCAGCCCTCCCCCAAGGCTATAGCCCACCCGCTTTTTTGGGAATTTTGCGGCGGACGAACTTGGGGACGGACTTCGGGGCTTATTTTTGGGCGTGGCTGTGCCCACACCCATTTTTCGCACACGGAGGGTGCTCTCTAAAGTCTTGCCCCATTCCGAGTCTAGCGACGGTTGGCCAGCCCTCCCCCCAAGGCTATAGCCCACCCGTTTTTTGGGCATTTTTTCGGCGGACGAACTTGGGGACGGGACCTTCGGGGGCTTATTTTTGGGCGCGGCTGTGCCCACGGCCTATTTTTGGCACACGGAGGCCACTCGCAAAGTCTCGCCCCATTCCGAGACCGGTGGAGGAAGTTGGCCAGCCCCTCCCCCCAAGGCTATAGCCAACCCGTTTTTTGGGCATTTTTGCGGCGGACGAACTTGGGGAAGGGACCTTCGCTTATTTTGGCGCTGTGGCCGCGTCTATTTTTGGCACAGGAGGGCGCTGCGCAAAGTCTCGCCCATTCCGAGTCCGCGGATTTGCGGTGGGCCCTCCCCCAAGGCTATAGCCCACCCGCTTTTTTGTGCATTTTTCGGCGGACGAACTTGGGGACGGGACCTTCGGGGCTTATTTTTGGCACGGTTGTGCTCAAGGCCTATTTTTGCCACACGGAGGGCGATCGCAGTCTCGCCTCATTCGAATCCGCGGATTTGGGCGGGCCAGCCCTCCCTCAAGGCTATAGCCCACCCGCTTTTTGGGCATTTTGCGACGAACTTGGGGACGGGACCATCGGGGCTTATTTTTGGGCGCGGCTTTGACCTCGGCCTAGTTTTGGCACACGGAGGGCGCCGGGTCTCACCCCATTCCGAGTCCGGGCGACGAGTTGGCCAGCCTCCCCCAAGGCTATAGCCCACCCGCTTTTGGGTGCATTTTGGCGGATGAACTTGGGGACGGACCTTCAAGGCTTATTTTTGGCTGTGCCCACGGCCTATTTTTGGCACAGAGGGCGCTAGCAAAGTCTTGCCCCATTCCGAGTCCGGCGGATTTAGTTGGCCAGCCCTCCCAAGGCTATAGCCCACCCGCTTTTTTGAGCATTTTTGCGGACGAACTTGGGGACGGGACCTTCGGGGCTTATTTTGGCGAGGCTGTGGCCGCGCCTATTTTTGGCACATGGAGGGCGCTGCATAAAGTCTCGCCTCATTCCGAGTCCGCTGGACGTGGGCAGCCCCTCCCCCAAGGCTATAGCCCACCCGTTTTTTGTGCATTTTGCGGCGACGAACTTGGGGACGGACCTTCGGGCTTATTTTGCGCGCTGTGCTCATGCGGCTATTTTTGGTACACGGAGGGTGCTCGCAAAGTCTCGCCCATTCCGAGTCCGGACGAAGTGACCAGCCCACCCCCAAGGCTATAGCCCACTCTGCTTTTTGGGCATTTTTATGGCGGACGAACTTGGGGACGGGACCTTCGGGGCTTATTTTTGCGGCCGTGTCCGCAGCCTATTTTTGGCACATTTAGGGCGCTCGCAAAGTCTCGCCTCATTCCGAGTCCGCGGACGGTTGGCCAGCCCTCCCCCAAGGATATAGCCCACCCGCTTTTTGGGCATTTTTGCGGCGGGACGAATTTGGGGATGGGACCGGGCTTATTTTTGGGCGGCTGTGCCCACGGCCTATTTTTGGCACACGGAGGGCGCCACAAAGGCTCGCCCCATTCCGAGTCCGCGGATGAAGTTGGCCAGCTCCTCCCCAAGCTATAGCCCACCCGCTTTTGGGCATTTTTCGAGGACGAACTTGGGGACGGGACCTTCAAGGGGCTTATTTTGGCGCGGGGCTCTGCCTGCGGCCATAGTTTTGCACACGGAGGGCGCCAAAGTCTCGCCCATTCCGAGTCCCGCGGATTTGTTTGCCAGCCCCTCCCCAAGGCTATAGCCCACCTGCTTTTGGGCATTTTTAAGGGGACGAACTTGGGGAAGGGACCTTCGGGGCTTATTTTTGGCGCGGCTGTGGCCGCGGCTATTTTTGGTACACACGGAGGGCGCTGCAGTCTCGCCCCATTCCGAGTCCGGGACGGCGGCCAGCCCTCCCCAAGGCTATAGCCTACCCATTTTTTTGTGCATTTTTTCGGGGGACTAACTTGGGGACGTGACCTTCGGGGCTTATTTTTGCGCGCTGTGCCTGCGGCCTATTTGTGGCACACGGAGGGCGACGCAGTCTCGCCATTCCGAGTCCGGCGGACGGGGCCAGCCCTCCACCCAAGGATATAGCCCACCCGCTTTTTGGGCATTTTTATGGGCGGACGAACTTGGGGACGTGACCTTCGGGGCTTATTTTTGGCGAGGCTGTGCCTCGTGGCCTATTTTTGGCACACGGAGGGCGCCGTGAAAGTCTCGCCCCATTCCGAGTCCGGCGGACGTGGGCCAGCCCTCCCCAAGGCTATAGCCCACCCGCTTTTGGGGATTTATGCGTGAGGACGAACTTGGGGCATGGGACCTTCGTGGCTTATTTTTGGGCGCGACTGTGCCTCGCGCCTATTTTTGGCACACGGAGTCTCGCTGCAAAGTCTCGCCCATTCCCAGTCCGGCGGATTTGCTGGCCAGCCCTCCCTGCCAAGGCAGCCCACCCGCTTTTTGGGCATTTTTACGACGAACTTGGGGACGGGACCTTCGGGGCTTATTTTGGCGCGCTGTGCCTCGTGGGCCTAATTTTTGGCACACGGAGGGCGCATCGCAAAGTCTCGCCCCATTCCGAGTCCGGGCGGACGAAGCCGCCAGCCCTCCCCCAAGGCTATAGCCCACCCGCTTTTGGGCATTTTTGATGCGACGAACTTGAGACGGACCTCTGGGGCTTATTTTGGGCGCGGTTTTCCCGCGGTCTATTTTTGGCACACAGAGGGCGCCGCAGTCTCGCTGGATTCCGAGTCCGTGGATTTAGCTGGCCAGCCCCTCCCCAAGGCTATAGCCCACCCGCTTTTTTTGGGCATTTTTGCAAGGCGACGAACTTGGGGACGGGACCATCGGGGCTTATTTTTGGGCGCGCTGTGCCCTCGGCCTAGTTTTGGCACACGGAGGGCGCCGCAGTCTCGCCCCATTCCGAGTCCGACGGATTTGTTGGCCAGCCCTCCCCAAGGCTATAGCCCACCCGTTGTTTGGGCATTTTTGCGGTGGACGAACTCGGACGGGACCTTCGGTGGTTATTTTTATCGCGGCTGTTCCTGGCCTTCATTTTTGGCACACGGAGGGCGCCGCAAAGTCTCGCCTCATTCCGAGTCCGCGGACGGTTGGCCAGCCCTCCCCAAGGATATAGCCCACCCGCTTTTTTGGGCATTTTGGGGCGGCGGAAACTTGGGGACGGACCTTTCGGGGCTTATTTTTGCGCGCTGTGCCCGCGTCCTATTTTTGGCACACAGAGAGCGATCGCAAAGTCTCGCCCCATTCCGAGTACGGCGGACGGTTGGCCTGTTGCTCCGCCCAAGGCTATACCCACCGCTTTTGGGCATTTATGCGCGGACGAACTTGGGGATGGGACCTCAAGTTTATTTGGGCGCGGCTGTGCCCGCACTCTATTTTTGGCACACGGAGGGCGCCGCAAAGTCTCGCCCATTCCGAGTCCGCGGATTTAGTTGGCCAGCCCTCCCCTGCTATAGCCCACCCGCTTTTGGGATTTATGCGGAGGACGAACTTGGGGACGTGGACCTTCGGTGGCTTATTTTTGGGCGCGACTGTGCCCGCGACCTGTTTTTGGCACACAGAGGGCGCCGCAGTCTCGCTGATTCCGAGTCCGTGGACGATTTGTTGGCTGCCCTCCTCAAGGATATAGCCCACCCGCTTTTGGGCATTTTATGCGACGAACTTGGGGACGGGACCTTCGGGGCTTATTTTTGGGTGCGGCTGTGCCCGCGTCTATTTTTGGCACACAGAGGCGATCGCAGTCTCGCCCATTCCAGCACGGCGGACGAAGTCGGCCTCGCCGCTTCCCCAAGGCTAGCCCACCCGCTGGGGCATTGCGGCGGACGAACTTGGGGACGGACTTCGGGGCTTATTTTTGGGCGTGGCTGTGCCCGCACTTATTTTTGGTACACGGAGGGCGCCGCAAAGTCTCGCCCATTCCGAGTCCGCGGACGGTTGGCCAGCCCTCCCCCTAAGGCTATAGCCCACCCGCTTGGGGCATTTTTGCATGGCGGACGAACTTGGGGACGGACCTTCGGGGCTTATTTTTGGCGCGCTGTGCCTGTGGCCTATTTTTGGCACAGAGGGTGTCGTTCTCGCCCATTCCGAGTCCGCGACGAAGCCAGCCCCTCCCCAAGGCTATAGCCCACCCGCTTGGGGCATTTTGGGACGAACTTGGGGACGGACCTTCGGGCTTATTTTGGCACGGCTGTGCCCGCTGCCTATTTTTAGCAAACGGAGGGCGCCGCAAAGTCTCGGCCCATTCCAGTCCGGCGGACGGGCCAGGCTCCTCCTCCAAGGCTATCGCCCACCCGCTTTTTGGGTATTTTTGGGCGGACTAACTTGGGGACGGGACCTTTGGGGGCTTATTTTTGGGCGTGGCTGTGCCCAAGGAAAATTTTTGGCACACAGAGGGCGCCGCAAAGTCTCGCCTCATTCCAAGTCCGGCGACGGTTGTCCAGCCCTCCCCAAGGCTATAGCCCACCCGCTGGGCATTTTTGCGGTGGACGAACTTGGGGACGGACCTTCGGGGCTTATTTTTGCGTGGCTGTGCCTGTGGCCTATTTTTGGTACACACGTGGAGGGTGCCGCAAAGTCTCGCCCCATTCCGAGTCCGCGGATTTGTTGGCCAGCCCTCCCCAAGGCTATAGCCCACCCGTTGGGGCATTTTTTGACGAACTTGGGGACGGGACCTCGGGGCTTTATTTTTGGGCACGGCTGTGCCCGCGTCTATTTTTGGCACACGGAGGGCGTTGTGAAAGTCTCGACCCATTCCGAGTCCAAGGACGGTTGCTGGCCAGCCCTCTCCCGCCTCCAAGGCTATAGCCCACCCGCTTTTGGGCATTTTTGCGGTGACGAACTTGGGGACGGGACCCCGGGCGCTATTTTTGGCTGCGGCTGTGCCTGTGGCCTATTTTTGGCACAGGGAGGGTGCTCGCAAAGTCTCGCCCCATTCCGAGTCCGGCGGACGAAGTTGGCCAGCCCCTCCCCCCAAGGCTATAGCCCACCCGCTGGGGGCATTTATGGGCGATTTAACTTGGGGACGGGACCTTCGGTGGCTTATTTTTGGGCACGGCTGTGCTCATGCCTATTTTTGGCACACGGAGGGCGCTGAAGTCTCGCCCCCATTCCGAGTCCGCGGACGGCTGGCCAGCCCTCCGCCAAGGCCATAGCCCACCCGCTGGGGCATTTTTGGCTGACGAACTTGGGGACGGGACCTTCGGGTGCTTATTTTGACGCAGCTTTGCTCATGCCTATTTTTGGCACACGGAGGGCGCCTGCAGTCTCGCCCCATTCCGAGTCCGACGGACGTTGGCCAGCCCCTCCCCCAAGGCTATAGCCCACCCGTTGTTTGGGCATTTTTGCGTGGACGAATCTCGGGACGGGACCTTCGGTGGTTATTTTTTATCGCGGCTGTTCCTGGCCTATTTTTGCACACGGAGGGCGCCGCAAAGTCTCGCCTCATTCCGAGTCCGCGGACGATGTTGGCCAGCCCTCCCCTAAGGCTATAGCCCACCCCTTTTGGGCATTTTTGCCATGGACGAACTTGGGGACGGGACCTTCGCCTTATTTTTGGCGCTGTGCCAGCTCAAGGTCTATTTTTGGCACACGGAGGGTGCTCAGAAGTCCTCGCCTCATTCCGAGTCCGCGGACGGTTGGCCAGCCCTCCGCCTCAAGGCTATAGCCCACCCGCTTGGGCAATTTTGGGCGGACGAACTTGGGGACGTGGACCATCGGGCGATTATTTGACGCGCTTTGCCACCCGCGGTCCCATTTTTGGCACACGGAGGGCGCCGAAAGTCTCACCCCATTCCGAGTCCGGCGGACGAACTTGGCCAGCCCCTCCCCAAGGCTATAGCCAACCCGCTTTTTGGGCATTTACGGCGACGAACTTGGGGACGGGACCATCGGGTGGTTATTTTTTATCGCGCTGTTCCTGGGCCTATTTTTCCAACACGGAGGCCGCCACAAAGTCTCGCCTCATTCCGAGTCCGCGGATTTGTTGGTAAACCCCTCCCCAAGGCTATAGCCCACTCGCTTTTGGCATTTTTATGCGCGGACGAACTTGGGGACGGGACTCTGGGTCTTATTTTTGGGCGCGCTGTGCCCTTTAGCCTATTTTTGGCACACGGAGGGCGCCGTGAAGTCTCACCTCATCTCCGAGTCCATGGACGGAGTTGGCCAGCCCTCCCCCAGGCTATAGCCCACCCGCTTTTGGGCATTTTTATGAGGACGAACATGGGGACGGTGACCTGGGTCTTATTTTTGGGTACGCTGTGCACGCGCCTCATTTTTGGCACACGGAGGCCACTCACAAAGTCTCGCCCATTCCGAGTCCGCGGCCGGTTGGCCAGCCCTCCCAGCTATAGCCCACCTTGCTGGGCATTTTTGCAAGGATGAACTCGGGGACGGGACCTTCAATATTTTTGTGCCCGCTCCTATTTTTGGCACACGATGGGCGCCGCAAAGTCTCGCCCATTCCGAGTCCGCGATTTGCTGGCCAGCCCTCCTCCAAGGCTATAGCCCACCCATGCTTTTCGGGCATTTTTGCGTGGACGAACTTGGGGACGGGTCTTCGGTCTTATTTTTGGGCACGGCTGTTTCGCTGTCTATTTTTGGTACACGGAGGGCGCCGCAAAGTCTCGCCTCATTCCGAGTCCAAGCGAGTTGGCAGCCCTCTCATAAGCATAGCCCACCTGTTTGGGCATTTTGCAAGGACGAACTTTGGGGACGGGACCTCGGGGTATATTTTGGGCGCGGCTGTGCCCCTGGCCTATTTTTGGCACACGGAGGGCGCCGCAATGTCTCGCCTCATTCCGAGTCCGCGGACGATGTTGGCCAGCCCCTCCCCAAGGCTGCCATAGCCCACCCCTTTTGGGCATTTTTGCTATGACGAACTTGGGACGGGACCATCGGGTGGTTATTTTTTATCGCTTGTTCCCGCGTCTATTTTTCCCACACGGAGGTCAAAGCGACTTATTTTTGGCACAGGGAGGATGCTCGCAAAGTCTCGCGCCATTCCGAGTCCGGCGGACGGTTGGCCAGCCCCTCCCCAAGGCTATATCCCACCCGCTTTTTCTGGGCATTTTGTGGTGACGAACTTGGGGACGGACCTTCGGGCTTATTTTTGGGCGCGGCTGTACCACGCCTATTTTTGGTCACACGGAGGGCGCCGCAAAGACTCGCCCCATTCCCAAGTTCGGCGGACGTTGGCTGCAGCCCCTCCCCAAGAGCATAGCCCACCCGCTGGGCATTTTTGACGAACTTGGGGACGGACTCGGGGCTTATTTTTGCGCTGTGCCTGCGGTCTATTTTTGGCACACGGAGGGCGCTTGCAAAGATCGCCCCATTCCAAGTCCGCGGATTTGCGGCCAGCCCTCCCCAAGGCTATAGCCCACCCGTTGTTTGGGCATTTTTGCAAGTGACGAACATGGGGACGGGACCTTCGGGGCTTATTTTTGCCAAGCAGCTGTGCCTGGGCCTATTTTTGGCACACGGAGGGCGCCAAAGTCTCGCCATTCCGAGTCTCATGGATTTATGTTGGCCAGCCCTCCCCTGAGGCTATAGCCCACCCGCTTGTTTGGGCATTTTACATGACGAACTTGGGGACGGACCTCGGGCTTATTTGGCGCGCTGTGGTCGCGCCTTCTTTTGGCACACGGAGGGCGCCGCAAAGTCTCACCCACCGAGTCCGGCGGATTTGGGGCCAGCCCTCCCCAAGCCTATGGCCCACCCGTGGGGCATTTTTGCGGCGGACGAACTTGGGACGGGGCTTATTTTTGGCGCTGTGCCAGCGGTCCTATTTTTGGCACACGGATGGCGTTCAAGTCTCGCCTCTCATTCCGAATCCGCGGATTTGTTGGCTGAGCCTCCCCCAAGGCTATAGCCCACCCATTTTTTTGGCATTTTTGCGGACGAATCTTGGGGACCGGACCTTTGGGGGCTTTATTTTTCAGCCGCTGTGCCCGCGACTATTTTTGGCACACGGAGGCCGCCGCAAAGTCTTGCCCATTCCGAGTCCGGCGGATCTTGAACTTGCCCAGCCCCTCCCCCAAGGCTATAGCCAACCCGCTTTTTGGGCATTTTTGCGGACGAACTTGGTGTGACGGGACCATCGGGTGGTTATTTTTTATCGCGCTGTTCCCGCGCTATTTTTCCACACGGAGGTCACCTATTTTTACACAGGCACACAGGAGGACGCCGCAAAGTCTCGCGCCATTCCGAGTCCGCGGATTTGTTGGCCAGCCCTCCCCTGGCTATAGCCCACCCGCTTTTGGGCATTTTTGTGGGGGACGAACTTGGGGACGGGACCTTATTTTTGCGCGGCTGTGCCGCGGCCTATGTTTGGCACACGGAGGGCGCTGCAAAGACTGGCCTATTCCAAGTCCGGCGGACGGTTGGCCAGCCCTCCCCATGCTATAGCCCACCCGTTGTTTGGGCATTTTTTGCGGTGACGAACTTGGGGACGGACCTTAGGGGGCTTATTTTTGGGCGCGGCTGTGGTCGCAGCCTTCTTTTGGCACACGGAGGGCGCTGCAGTCTCGCCACCCGAGTCCGCGGATTTGTTGGCCATCCTCTCCCCAAGGCTATGGGCTCCACCCGCTTTTGGGCATTTTTGCGGCGACGAAACTTGGGGACGGGACCTTAGGGGGCTTATTTTTGGGTGCGCGCTGTGGTCGCGCCTTCTTTGGCACACGGAGGTGCTCGCAACGCCTCGCGCCATTCCGAGTCCGGCGGACGCTGCCAGCCTTCCCCCAAGGCTATAGCCCACCCGCTTTGGGCATTTTTGTGGCGGAAACTTGGGGACGGACCTTCGGGGCTTATTTTTGGGCGCGCTGTACCACGGCTCATTTTGCACACGGAGGGCGCCGAAAGACTCGCCATTCCAAGTCCGGCGGATTTAGTTGGCCAGCCCTCTCCCCCATGGGTATAGCCTACCCGTGTTTGGGCATTTTTGCGGACGAACATGGGGACGGGACTCGGGGCTTATTTTTGGGCGCTGCTGTGCCTATTTTTGCACACGGAGGGCGCCGCAAAGTCTCGCCCCCATTCCGAGTCTGGCGGACGATTTTGGCCAGCCTCTCCTCCGAGGCTATAGCCCACCTGTTCGGGGCATTTTTGCGGCGGACGATTTAACTTGGGGACGGGACCTCGGCGCTTATTTTTGACGCTGCTGTACCTCGCTGCCTATTTTTGGTACACGGAGGGCGCTGCAAAGTCTCGCCACTCCGAGTCCGCGACGAAGTTGGCCAGCTCCGCCCCCAAGGCTATGGCCCACCCATTTTTGGGCATTTTTGCGGCGGATGAACATGAGGACGGGACCTTCGGGACTATTTTTTGGGCGCGTCTCGCGCCTATTTTTGACACCCAGAGGGCGTCATAAAGTCTCGCCCATTCCGAGTCTCAAGGATTTATGGGTTAGCCCCTCCCGCTGAGGCTATAGCCCACCCGTTGTTTGGGCATTTTTGCATGGACGCAACTTGGGACGGGACCTTAGGGGGCTTTATTTTTGGGCGCGCTGTGGTCGCGCTTCTTTTGGCACACGGAGGGCGCCGCAAAGTCTCGCCCACCCGAGTCCGGCGGATTTGCTACAGCCCCTCCCCTAAGGATATGGCTCCACCCGCTTTTTGGGTATTTTTGCGGCGGACGAACTTGGGGACGGGACCTTCGGGGCTTATTTTTAAGCGCGGCTGTGCCCGCGCTCTATTTTTGGCACACGGATGGCACTCACAAAGTCTCGCCACATTCCGAGTTCGCGGACGGCTTGGCCAGCCCTCCCCTAGGCTATAGCCCACCCATTTTTTTGGCATTTTTGCGGCGGATCAACTTGGGACGGGACATTCGCTTATTTTTGGCACGGCTGTGCCCAAGCCTATATTTGGCACACAGAGGTCGCCGCAAAGTCTCGCCCCATTCCGATTCCGCGCGGATTTAGTTGGCTAGCCCTCCCCCCAAAATTATAGCCCACCCGCTTTTTGGGCATTTTGGGCGGACGAACTTGGGGACGGGACTTCGGGGCTTATTTTTGGGCGCGGCTGTGCCTGGTCTATTTTTGGCACACGGAGGGCGCCGCAGTCTCGCCTGCCCCGAGTCTGGCGCACGGTTGGTTAGCCCTCTCCCCTAAGGCTATAGCCCACCCGCTCTTTGGGCATTTTTGCGGCGGACGAACTTGGGGACGGGACCTTCGGGTTTATTTTTGGGCGCTGTGCCTGTGGACTATTTTTGCACGCGGAGGGCGCCAGAAGACTCGCCTATTCCAAGTCCGGCGGACGAAAGTTGCCAGCCCGGCCCCCCATAGGCTATAGCCCACCCGCTTGTTTGGGCATTTTTATATGCGGACGAACTTGGGGACGGGACCTTCAGGGGCTTATTTATGGCGGCGGCTGTGCCCTGGGGCCTAATTTTGGCACATGGAGGGCGCTTGCAAAGTCTTGCCCCACCCGAGTCCGCGGACGATGTTGGCCAGCCCTCCCCTAAGGCTATAGCCCACCCGCTTTTGGAATTTTATGCAGCGGACGAACTTGGGGACGGGACCTTCGGGGCTTATTTTTGGCGCGGCTGTGTCCGCGGCCTATTTTTGGCACACACGGAGGGCGCCGCAAAGTCTCGCCCCATTCTGAGTCCGCGACGGTTGGCCAACCCTCCCCAACGTTATAGCCCACCCGCTTGGGCATTTTTGCATGGCGACGAACTTGGGGATGGGACCGGGGCTTATTTTTGGCGCGCTGTGCCTGGGGCCTATTTTTGGCACACGGAGGGTGTTCCCAAAGTCTTCCCCATTCCCAGTCCGCGGACGAGTTGGCCAGCCCTCCCCAAGGCTATAGCCCACCCGCTTTGGGCATTTTATGGGCGGACGAACTTGGGACGGGACCTTCTGGGGCTTATTTTGGGCCAAGTGCCCACAGCCTATTTTTGGCACACAGTGGGCGCTGCAGTCTTGGCCCTTTCCGAGTCCGCGCCGAAGGGCCAGCCCTCCTGTGCTATAGCCCACCACATTTTTATGAAGCGGATTTAACATGGGGACGAGACCTTTGGGGGCTTATTTTGACGCGGCTGTGCCTGGGCGGCCGATGCACACGGAGGGCGCCGCAAAGTCTCGCCTCATTCCGAGTCCGGCGGATTTGGCCAGCCTCTCCCAAGGCTATAGCCCACCTGCTTTTGGCATTTTGGTATGACGAACTTGGGGACGGGACCTTCGGGGCTTATTTTTGGGCGCGGCTGTGCCCGCAGCCTATTTTTGGCACACGGAGGGTGCTCAGCAAAGTCTCACCTCATTCTTGAGTCCGCGGACTGGTTGGCCAGCCCTCCCCAAGGCTATAGCCCACCCGCTTTTTGGGCATTTTTATGGAGGACGAACTTGGGGATGGGACCTTCGGGTCTTATTTTTGGGTACGGCTGTGGACGTGGCCTATTTTTGGCACACGGAGGCCAACACAAAGTCTCGCCCATTCCGAGTCCGCGGCCGAGTTGCACAGCCCTCCTCGTGCTATAGTCCACCTGCTGGGCATCATGGTGGTGACGATCTTGGGGACGGTCTTCGGGGTCTTATTTTTGGGCGCAAGGTTGTTCCTGCTGGTCTATTTTTGCACACAGAGGGTGTCAGAAGTCTCGCCCATTCCGAGTCCGCGGATTTGGGGCTAGCCCCTCCCCCACCGCTATAGCCTGCACCAGCCTTTTTTGGGCATTGCTGGGGGACGAACCTGTGGGACGTATTGGGACCTTCGGGGCTTATTTTGGTACGCTGTGCTCATGCCTATTTTTACACGGAGGCCGCTTTCTCACAAAGTCTCGCCATTCCGCAGTCCGCGGTCAAGTTGGCCAGCCCTCCCCGTGCTATAGCCCACCCGTGGGCATTTTTGCAGCGGACGAACTTGAGACGGGACCTTCGGCGGCTTATTTTACAGCTGCTGTGCCTCGCGGCCGACAAAACACGTGAGGGCGCAAAGTCTGGGCTCCCCATTCCAGTCCGCGGATTTTAAAGGTTGGCCAGCCCTCCCTCCCCAAGGCTATAGCCCACCCGCTTTTGGCATTTTTGTATGGGCGATGAACTTGGGGACGTGGACCTTCGGAGTTTATTTTGGGGCGCGGCTGTGCCCACAGCCTATTTTTGGCACACGGAGGGCGCCCGCAAAGTGTTCTCACCCTATTCCGAGTCCCGCTGGGATTTGGGCGTGGCCAGCCCTCCCAAGACTATAGCCCACCCGCTTTTTGCATTTTCATGACGGACGAACTTAACTGGGGACGGGACCTTCGTGGTTTATTTTGGTACGACCAAAGCCTTGCTGAGCCCGCATTTCTGGCACATTGAGGTCAGTGTCACCCTATTCGAGTCCATGGGATTTGCTTGGCCAGCCCTCTCCCTTCTGGGTGCTATAGCCCATCGGTTTTTTGGGCATTTTTGCGCGGACAAACTTGGGGGATTTCGGACCTTCGGGGCTTATTTTTGGACGTGCCACAGCCTGGGTACGAATTTTCGCACACGGAGGGCGCCTGCAAAGTCTTGCCCCATTCCGAGTCCGCGGATGGACGCAGCCAGCTCCTCCCCAAGGCTATAGCCCACCCATTTTTGGGCATTTTTGCTGGGGACGAACTTGGGACGACCTCTGGGGCTTATTTTTGGCGCAAGCATGCCTGCGGCCTATTTTTGGTTACACGGAGGGCGCTTCGCCAGTCTCGCTGGCCATTCCGAGTCTCGGGCGGACGGTTGGCCAGCCCTCCCCCAAGGTTATAGCCCACCCGCTTTTTTGGGCATTTTTGTGACGAACTTGGGGACGGGACTGTCGGGCTTATTTTTGGGCGCGGCTGCCACAGCCCACGCCTATTTTCAGCACACGAGGGCGCCGCAAAGTCTCGCCCCATTCTAAGTAATGGCGGATTTAAGTTTGCCAGCCCTCCCAAGGCTATAGCCCACTGTTTTTGGGCATTTTTATGTGCGACGAACTTGGGGGACGGGACCTCGGGGCTTATTTTAAGATGCTGCGGTTCCGCGGGCCTATTTTTGGCATCGCGGAGGGCGCCGCAAAGTCTCGCCTGGCCATTTGTATCTGTAGTCCGGCGGATTTGAAAGCACAGCCTTCTCCCAAGGCTATAGCCCACCCGCTTTTGGGCATTTTTGCGGCATACGAACTTGGGGACGGGACCTTCGGGAGCTTATTTTTGGGCGCAGCTGTGCCCGCAGCCTATTATTGGCACACGGAGGGCGCTCGCAAAGTATCGCCCACACCCAGGACAGCGGACCAACTTGGGGACGGGACCTTCGGGAGCTGATTTTTGGACGCAGCTGTGCCCACAGCCTATTTTTGGCACACGGAGGGCGCTCGCAAAGTCTTGCCGCATTCCGAGTCCAGCGGACGAGTTCTCCATGCCAGCCCTCCCCCAAGGCTGTAGCCCACCCGCTTTTTTGGGCATTTTACATGGACGAACTTGGGGACGGGATCTGGGTTTATTTTTAGGCGGGCTGTGACAAGGCCTATTTTTACACATGGAGGGTGTTCTCGCAGTCTCGCCCCATTTACCCGCGGATAGTTCCGCGGATTAGTCGCTGTAAGTATTTTTGCACCCCTTCCCCAAGGATAGACCTCTGGGGCATTTTGGATGCAGCCATGCGGGGACGAATCTGAGACGGGACTCCTCCCCCAAGGGGCTGGTTTTTTTCATGTTTGATGTAGCCATGTCTCATGTCGTCTATTTTTTTGGGAATACAGTGAGGGCGCCCTGAAAGTCTCACATTCCGAGTCCAAGTGACGGATTTAAAGTGCCAGCCCTCCTCCCCCAAAGGCTATAGCCCACTTTTTCGGGCATTTTTATGCGGCTGACGAACTGGGGACGGGACTCTTCGGGGCTTATTTGGGCGTGCTGCCTATTTTTGGCACACGGAGGGCGCCACAAAGTCTCGCCCCATTCCGGTAGTCCGCGGACGGGGCTAGCCCCCTCCCCAGCTATAGCCCACCCGCCAAGGCATTTAAGGCGGACGAACTTCTGTTGGGGATCTTTAGACCTTTCGGGGCTTATTTTTAGGTGGATAGTTGTGCCTGCTGCTATTTTTGGTACACACGGAGGGGTGCTCGCAGTCTCGCCTATTCGCAGTCCGCGGATTATTGCCAGCTCCTCTCTGCCAAAGGCTATAGCCCACCATGGGGTATTTTGCGGCGGACGAATCTTTGGGACGGGACAAGCTATTTTTGCGCTCAAGGTCATTTTTGGCACACGGTGGGGCGCAAAGTCTCACCCCATTCCGAGTCCCATGGATTTGCCTCGCAGCCTCCCCCAAGGCCATAGCCTACCCGCTGGGCATTTCATGGGGACTTAAACTTGAGACCTGGCCAAGCAATAATGCCTTTGGGCGAGCCATGCCTCATGCCTATTTTTGGAACACGGAGGACGCTCACAGAAAAGTCTCTTCACCTCATTCCGAGTCCGGATTAGTTGGCTGCCTCCTCCCTAAGGCTATAGCCCACCGCTGGGGCATTTTTGCGCAAGGACGAACTTGGGGACAGACCTTCGGGGCTTATTTTGCCGCTGCTGTGATATTTTTGGTCACACGCTGAGGGCTGCTCGCAGTCTCGCCCCATCTCCCGAGTCCGCTGACGGTTGGCCAGCCCTCCCCCAAGGCCATAGGCCACCCGTTGGGCATTTTTGCAGCGTGATCAACTTGGGACGGACTCGGGCTTATTTTTCGACGCTGCTGTGCCACCAAGGGTTCTATTTTTTGAGACACGGAGGGCGCTTCTGTAAAGTCTCGCCCCATTCCCGAAGTCCGGTGGACGAAGTTTGCGCCTCGCTCCCCTCACCCACAGGCAATAGCTCACCCATTTGGGCACACAAGATTTAACTTGGGGACTGGACCTTCGTGGGGGCTTATTTTGGGCGCTGGGAAATTTTTGGGCACACGGAGGTCAGCCGGAAAGTCTCGCCATTCGAGTCCGGCGGACGAAGTCGGGCGGACATTCCTTATCCTCCCCCAAGGCTATCGCCCACCCGCTGGGGCTTTTATGCTGACGAACTTGTAGAGGGATGGACCTCGGGAGCTTATTTTTGATGCGCTGTGCCCGCAGCCTATTTTTGGTACACTTGACGGGGTGCTCCCAAAGTTCTGCCCCCAGAGCTCATGGATTTGTTATTAGCCAGCCCTCCATTAAGCTAAGTGCTATCGCCTCACCCGCTTAAGCATTTTTAATGCTTGGTGGACGAATTTAACTTGGAGACGGGACCTTCGGGTCTTATTTTGGGATGCTGTACTCAAGCCTTGCTGGCACTTTTGGCACACGGAGGGCGTCACAGTCTCGCCTCATCCGAGTCCAAGCGGATGAAGTTAGCCAGCCCTCCCCTGCTGCCACAGCCCACCCGCTTGGGCATTTTGCTGGGCGGATATTGGCTTTGGGACGGACCTTCGCTTATTTTTGGCGCCGCTGTGCTAACGCCTATTTTTTGGCACACGGAGGGCGCCGCAGTCTCGCCCCAGCCTTCCAGTCCGCAGACGGTTGGCACAGCCTCCTCCCATGAAGGCCATAGCCACCCGCTAGGGATTTTCGAGGGATTTTTGCGGCGGTACCTAACTTTGGGACGACCGAGGATGACATTTAAGCACAGCCTATTTTTGGCACACCGAGGGCGCTGAAAAGTCTCGCCTCATTCTGCCCGAGTCCGGTGGATTTAGGTTGGCTGTGCCCTCCTCAAGGCTATAGCTCACTGTTTTTTGGGCATTGGGTTGCGGCGGATGAACTTGGGGACGGGACCTTGGGGGTTTATTTATGCTGCTGGCTGTGCTTTCGGTCCTATTTTTGGCACAATGGGTGTCAGCTCGCAATGTTCACGCCTATTCCGAGTCCGTGACGAGTGTTGCCAGCCCCTCAAGGCTATAGCCCACCTGCTGTTTGGGGCATTTTTACGGCGGACGCAACTTGGGGACGGACCTTAGGGGCTTATTTTTAAGGGCACAAGCGGTGGTCGCGGGGCCTCTTTTCAAGGCACACACACTGAGGGCGCTTGGGAAGTCTCGCCCCCGACTCCAGTCCGGCGGATTAGTTGGCCAGCCCATCCCTCAAGGCTATAGGGTTTCCACCCATGCTTGGGATTTATGCGGACGAACTTGGGATGGGACTCGGGGTTGAGCCTTGGGCGCACAAGCAGCTCCGCAAGACTTATTTTGGGACACGGAGGGCTTTGCCGCAAAGTCTCGCCTCCCATTCGAGTCCGGGCGGGGATTTGTTGGCTGGCCCTCCCCCAAGGCTACAGCCTCACCCGCTTTTTTCGGGATTTATGGAGGGACTTTAACTTGGGGACGGACTCGGGTGGCTTATTTTGGGCGCCGACCAGCCCAAGGCGACCTGTTTTTGGCATTGCTGCAGGGCGCCGCAAAGTCTCGCTGATTCCGAGTCCGGTGGATTTGTTGAAGCAGCCCTCCCCCAAGCGAGGATATAGCCCACCCGCTGTGGGCTGCATTTTTACATGATTGGTCTCTGGGGACGGACCTTCGGGCTTATTTAAAAGTTGCGCGGTGTGCAAATGCGGCCTATTTTTTACATTGCCACAGAGGGCGACGTAAAAGTCTCCGCCCATTCGGTACGGCGGATTTTAAGTCGGCCGTTTGCCGCTTCCTCAAGGCTATAGCTCACCCGTTTTTTTGGGCATTTGCGCCGGACGAACTTGTGGGGTGGGACCTCGGGGCTTATTTTTGGGCGTGGCAGCTGTGCTCCGCACTCCTATTTTTGCACACGGAGGGCGCCGCAAAGTCTCGCCCTTCATTCGAGTCCGCGGACTTGGTTGGCGCAGCCCTTCCCCAAGGCTATAGCCTCCACCTGCTGGGCTATTTACATGACGATAATCTTGGGGACGGGACTCGGGCTTATTTTTATGCTGTCCCTTGTGGCCTATTTCTTTTGGTGCACAGCTGTAGGTGCTCGCAAGTCTCGCCCATTCCGAGTCCGCGGACGGCTGGCCAGCCCTCCCAAGGCCATAGCCCACCTAAGCTTTTGGGCATTTTTATGGGCGACTTAACTTGGGGACGGACCTTTCTGGGGTTTATTTTTGGTAATTTAAGCAGCCTCTAAGGCTCTATTTTTAGCAAACGAGGCGCCGCAGTCTCGGCCCATTCCAGTCCGGGCGGACGGCGGCCAGGCCTCTCCTCCAAGGCGCTATCGCCACCCGTTTTTGGGTATTTTTATGCGGCGGACGAACTTGGGACGGACTTTGGGGCTTATTTTTGGGCGGGCTAGTGCCTCGCCGAAAATTTTTGGCACAGTCAGAGGGCGCCGCAAAGTCTCGCCTCATTCCAAGTCCGCGGATTTGAAGTTGTCCAGCCCTCCCCCAAGGCTAGCACCCGCTGGGGTTTTTGGGCATTCGAACTGGGGACGGGTTTAGCTTCGGGCTTATTTTTAGTCAGCGTATGCAGCTCGTGCTCTGTGGCCTATTTGGCACAGGGAGGGTGCTCAAAGTCTCGCCCATTCTTGAGTCCGGCGGATCAGTTGGCCAGCCCCTCCCCAAGGCCATAGAAATACCCACCCTGGGGGGGCCTGCGGGGCGGACGAATCTCGTGAAGGGACCCATCGGGTGGTTATTTTTTATCGCGGCTGTTCCCGCGCCTATTTTTCCTGGGCACACGGAGGCCGCGACCTATTTTTGGCACAGTGAGGACGCCGCAAAGTCTCGCGCCATTCCGAGTCCGGCGGACGGTTGGCTGTAGCCCTCCCCCCTGCCATAGCCCACCCGCTTTTGGGCATTTTTGTAGGACGAACTTGGGGACGGACCTTCGTGGCTTATTTTGCTGCTACAGCCTGCAAGGCCTATGTTTGGTACACGGAGGGCGCCGCAAGACTAAGTCAACGCCATTCCAAGTCCGGGCGGATTGCCGAGCCAGCTCCTCCCCACAAGCATAGCCCACCCGTTGTGGGCATTTTTATGTATGACGAACTTGGGGACGGGACCTTAGGGGGCTGGCTTTTGGGCGCCGCTGTGGTCGCAGCCTTTCTTTTTGGCACATCGGAGGGCGCCGAAAGTCTCGCCAATTCCGAGTCCTGGCGATTTGCTAAGCACGATCCTCCCTGGGCAAAGGCTGGCCTACCTGCTTTTGGGCATTTTTATGACGAACTTGGGACGGGACTAGGGCTTATTATTTTTGGGTGCGCTGTGGTCGCGCCTTCTTTTGGCATTACGGAGGTTCTCGCAACGCCTCGCTGCTATTCCGAACCGGGCGACGGTTGGCCAGCGCCCTCTCCTGGCGAAGCACAGCTATAGCACCCGCTTTTTGGATTTCTTGGTATGGACGTGAAACTTGTGTAGGACGTGGACCTCGGGCTTATTTGGGCGCACCTACGGCCTATTTTTGGCACACGGAGGGCGCTGTAGGAAAGACTGGGTCATTCTGTTCAAGTCCGCGGATTTGGCTGGCCAGCCAGCCCTCCCCTAAGGGGGAGTAGCCCACCCGCTGTTTGGGCATTTTTGGCAGCAGTGACGAACATGGGGGACCTTCCTTATCTTTCTGGGCGCATTTTAAGCGCTGCTGTGCCTGGGCAGCCTGGCTTTTCGGCACACGGAGGGCGCCAGAAAGTCTCGCCTTCCCATTCCGAAGTCCGCGGACGATTTTGGCCAGCCCTCCCCAGGCTATAGCTCACCCGCGTTTGGGATTAAGCCATGGACGAACTTGGGGACGGGACCTTCGGCGCTATTTTTGACGCGGCTGTACCATCATATTTTGGTGCACACGAGGGCGTCAGTAATACGTTCGCCAGTCTCTGACCGCACTCTGAGTCCGCGATTTAAGTTGGCTGTGCCCGCCCCGGGCTGCCTATGGCTCACCCACGTTTGGGCATTTTTGCGGCGGATGAACATGAGTGACGGGACCTTCGGGACTATTTTGGGCGCGGCTGTGTCCGCGCCTATTTTGACACCTAGAGGCGCCGCAAAGTCTCGCCCCCATTCCGAGTCTGGCGGATGGCCAGCCCCTCCCCGCTGAGGCTATAGGCCTCACCCGTGTTTGGCATTTTTGCGTATGCGACGAATTCCGTGGGACGTGGACCAGGGGCTTATTTGGGCGCCGCTGTGGTCGCGTCTCTTTAAGCACACGGAGGGCGCCGCAGTCCTCGCCACCAATCTGAGTCCGGCGGATTTGTTGCTAGCCAGCCCTCCCCTGATATGGCCCACCTGCTTATTTGGGTTTTGTATGGCGGATTGAATCTGGGACGGACCGGGGCTTATTTTTTATTTTGGCGCGGCTGTGCCTGCCTATTTTTGGCAATAACGGATGGCACTGCTACAAAGTCTCGCCACATTCCTGAAGTTCGCGGATTTAGGTTGGCCAGCTCCCTTCTCCCTAGGCTATAGCCCACCCATTTTTTGGCATTTTGCAGGCGACGAACTTGGGGATCGGGACATCTGGGGTTTATTTTGGGTACGGCTGTGCCTGCGTCTATATTTGGCACACAGAGGTCGCCGCAAAGTCTCGCCCCATTCGATTCGCGGACGAAGGCTTCATTAGTTGGAGCTCCCCTCCCCAAAATTATAGCCCAAATCCCGCTTTTTGGGCATTTTTGCGCGGACTAACTTGGGACTGGACCTCTCTGGGCTTATTTTTGGGCGCGGCTGCTGTGCCCGCGCTCTATTTTGGCACACGGAGGGCGCTGCAGTTCGCCTGCCTCGAAGTCTCAAGCGTGATGGGTTAGCCAGCCCCTCCTCCTCTGTTGCTATAGCCCACCCGCTTTTGGGCATTTTTATGGCGACGAATCTCTGGGGACGGACCTTCGGGGCTTATTTTTGGGCGCGCTGTGCCCGTGGACTATTTTTGGCACTGGAGGGCGTCAGAAGACTTGCCTCCATTCCAAGTCCGCGGACGAAGCACAGCCCTCCCCCAAGGCTATAGCTTCCACCCTTGTTTGGGCATTTTTATGGGCGACGAATCAGTGGGACGGGACCTCTAGGGCTTATTTATGGCGGCGGCTGTGCCCATGCGCTACTTTTTGGGTGCACATGGAGGGCGCTTGCAGTCTTGCCCCCATTCCGGAGTCCGGCGGATCGATGTTGGCCAGCCTCCTCCTGCCAAGGCTAGCCCACCCAGGTGCTTAGGGAATTTTTGCAGTGACGAACTTGGGGATGGGACCTTCGGGGGCTTATTTTTTAAGCACTGTGGCCAGTCCAAACCATGCCTCATTTTTGGTACACGGAGGGTGCTCTGCAAAGTCTCACCCTATTCCGAGTCCATGGATTTGCTGTTGCTCATCCTAAGGCTATAGCCCACCTGCTGGGGCATTTTTAAGGCGGTGATTTAACTTGTGGGACGGGACCTTTGGGGGTTTATTTTGCGCTGCTTGAGCCCACAAGCGTCGCTTTTTTGGTACATTTGAGGGCGCCTTCGTACAGTACTCTGGGAGCAGTTCATTCCGTCCGGTGACTTTGCCAGCCCCTCTCCCCCAAGGCTATAGCCTACCCATTTTTGGGTATTTTTATACAGCGGCGATTAACTTGGGGACGATCTCAGGTTTTGAGGCGCTAAGTGCCCACGGAAATGGTGTATTTTTTGTAATGAGATGCCGCTCGCAAGTCTCCGCCCCATTCCGAGTCCATGATTGTTGGCCAGCCCTCCCCCTCAAGGCCAGCCCACCCGCTGGCATTTCAAGTGGCGACGAACTTGGGACTGGACCTCGGGGTTGGCCGGGTGTGCCCACAGTTCACGGTTTATTTTTGATAGTGTCACATTGAGGGTGCTTCCAAAGTTCTACGCCCCATTCCGAGTCTGGCGATGAAGTTGGCCAGCCCCTTCTGCTCCTACATAGCAGCTATCACCTGCTTTTCTTTGGGTATTTTATGGGCGACGTAACTTGGGGACGGACCTTCGGGGCTTATTTTTGGGCGCGGCTGTGCCTATGGACTATTTTTTACCACGTATGGGCCGCTGCAGAAAGTCTCGCCATTCATCTGAGTCCGGATTTGTTATTCATTTCCTAAAGCTATAGCCCACCCATTTTTGGGCATTCGGCGGACGTAACTTTGGGACGGACTCTTGGGCGATTATTTTGGGCGCGCTGTGCCTGGTGGCTTCCACTTCTTGGTACACGAGGGCGCCGCAAAGTCTCACCTCATTCCGGTCCGTTGCGGACGACGTTGGCTGTGCCCATCCTCTGCCAAAGAGAATGCCCACCCGCTTTTTTGGGCATTTTTACAAGTGACGAACTTGGGGACGGGACCCGGTGCATATTTTTGGGCGCGGCTGTGCCCGTGTCCTATTTTTGGTACGCGGAGGCCTTCTCACAAAGTCTCGCCATTCCGAGTCCGGGACGAGTCACAGCCCTTCCCCGCGCTATAGCCCAGCCCGTTGTTTGGGCATTTTTAAGAAGCGGACGAACTTGGGGACGGACCTTCGGCATATTTTTGGGCGCTGATGAACATGAGACTTGACCTTCGGGACTATTTTGGCACCTGAGGGCGCCAGTAAGTCTCGCCCCATTCCGAGTTCAAGTGACGATGCTTGGCACAGCCTCCTCCCCGAGGCTATAGCCCTCTACCCGTTGTTTGGGCATTTTTCATGCGGACGCAACTTGGGACGGGACGAATCTTTAGGGGGGGCTTATTTTTAAGGGCGTGCCAGGTCGCGTCTTCTTGGCACACGGAGGGCGCCGCAAAGTCTCGCCACCTCCAGTCCGTGGGATTTGAAAGCACATTCTCCTCCCCAAGGCTATGCCACCTGCCACCCGCTTTTGGGCATTTTTGCGTGGATTTAACTTGGGGACGTGACCTCGGGCTTATTTTTGACGCGCCGCTGTGCCTGCGACCTATTTTGACACACGGATGGCACTCTGCATTTGTGTCTCGCCACATTCCCAGTTCGCGGACGTAAGTGGCCAGCCCCTCCCTAGGCCATAGCCCACCCAAGCAGCTTTTTTTTGGCGGATTTTGTGGTGGACGAACTTGGGGACGGGACATTCTGGGGGCTTATTTTTGGGTGAATAAGGCATGCCTATTTTTGGCACATTGGAGGGTGCTCGTAAAGTCTCGCCTATTCTAGTCCGGGAACGTTAGATGAAATTGGCACAACCTTCCTTCTAACGTGCAGCCCACCTGCTGGCATTTTTTACAAGCGGACGGTCTCAACTTGGGATCGGACCTTCGGGCTTATTTTTTGCGCGCTGTGGTCGCGTCTTCTTTTTTTTGGCACATTTGAGGGCGCTTCGCAAAGTCTCCCCACTCCGAGTCCGCTGGACGGCGGCCAGCCCTCCCCAAGGCTATAGCCCACCCGCTGGCATTTTTGCGACGGGACGAACTTGGGGACGGACCCTCTCGGTGGCTTATTTTTGGGTACGGCTGTGCCCCGTGGCCTGTTTTTGGTGGCCACTCTGAGGCCTTCTCACAAAGTCTCACCCATTCCGAGTCCGCGGATTTGCAAAGTGGGCCGCCCTCTCCTCCAAGTGCCATAGCCCACCTGCTTTTGGGGTATTTTGGCACGGACGAACTTGGGGACGGACTCGTGGCTTATTTGTTGGTACGCTGTGCCTCGCGTCATTTTTGGCACACGGAGGGAGGTGCTCTGCAAGTCTCGCCCCATTCCGAGTCCGGCGGACGCATGTTGGCCAGCCCTCCTAGGCTATAGCCCACCCGGCTGCTCTTGGGCATTTTTATGACGAACTTGGGGACGGGACCTTCGGCTTATTTTTGGTGCTGGGGCTGTGTCCGCAGCCTATTTTTTAGACACGGAGAGTATTCTGCAGAAGTCTCGCCCCATTCCGAGTCCGCGGACGGAGTTGGCCAGCCCCTCCCCAAGGCTATAGCCCAATTCAAGCCGTTTGGGGCATTTTTACGTTGAAGCGACGAACCTGCAGGACGTGGACCTTCAGCTTATTTTTGGGGTGTTGCTGCGCCGCGTCTATTTTTACACACACGGAGGGTGCCTCGAAAGTCTCGCCCCATTCCGAGTCCGCGACGAAAAGCACAACCTCCCCAACGCTATAGCCCACCCGCTTTTTTGGGCATTTTGCATGAACTTGGGGATGGGACCTTCGGGGCTTATTTAAGGCTGTGCTCATGGTCTATTTTTGGTTTTGACACGGAGGGTGTTCCCCAAAGTCTTCCCCATTCCCAGTCCAAGGATTTGCGTTGGCCAGCCTCTCCCCCCAAGGCTATAGCCCACCCGTTTTTTGGGCATTTTTGTGGCGGACGAACTTGGGGACGGGACCTTCGGGGCTTATTTGGCATGTCTTAAGCCCACAGCTCATTTTTGGCACACAGTGGGCGCCGCAAAGTCTTGGCCCTCTTCCAGTCCGGGCGTGGTTAAGCACAGCCTCCCCCAGGCTATAGCCCACCCATGGGCATTTTTGCGGGACGTAACATGGGGACGAGACCTTGGGGCTTATTTTTGACGCTGCCAGCTAAGGGGCCGACATTTTCGGCACACGGAGGGCGCCGCAAAGTCTCGCCGCATTCCGAGTCCGGGCGATTTGCCGCCAGCCCTCCCCTGAGGCTATACGCCCACCCGCTTTGCATTTTTCATGGGCGGTGGACGAACTTAGGGACGGACCTCGGGGCTTATTTTTGGGCTGCTGTGCCTGCAGTTTGCTTTGCACACGGAGGTGCTCGCAAAGTCTCACTCCCATTCCGAGTCCTACGATTCGAAGCTTAAGCCAGCCCTCCCCCAAGGCTACAGCCCACCCGCTGGGCATTTTTATGAGGACGAACTTGGGGGATGGACCCCTGGTCTTATTTTGGGTACGGCCAGACGTGGCCTATTTTTGGCACACGGAGGCTGTCTACAAAGTCTCGCCCCCATTCCGAGTCCGGCGGCTTGTTGGCCAGCCCCTCCCCTGTGCCATAGTCCACCTCGCTGGGCATTTGCGTGACGATCTTGGGGACGGGTCCGGGTCTTATTTTGGGGCGCGGTTGTTCATGTCTATTTTTTGGGTACACGGAGGGTGCTTCAGAAGTCTCGCCTCATTCCGGAACTGGGCGGTTTGTGTTGGGGCCAGCCTTCCCCTACGGCTATAGCTCACCGCTTGGGTATTTTTATGGGATTTAACTTGGGGACGTGACCTTCAAAGGAGCTGGGCATGGGCTAGCTCGCGTCTATTTTTGGTACACGAGGCGCCTGCAAAGTCTCGCCCCTATTCCGAGTCCGCGGCCGAAGTTGGCCAGCCCCTCCCCTGCGCTATGTGCCCCACCTCATGCATTTTTTGCAGCGGACGAACTTGGAGACTGGGACCTTCGGCGGCCATTTTTTGGCGCTGCTGTGCTCAAGGCCGAGAGCTGTACACGGAGGGCGCTCGCAGTCTGGCCCTATTCCGAGTCCGCGGATTTGGGCTGCCAGCCCCTCCCCTGCCATAGCCCACCCGCTTGGCATTTTCGCGCGGATGAACTTGGGGACGGGACTCCTGGAGCTTATTTTTGGGCATACAGCTCTTACAGCCTATTTTTGGCACACGGAGGGCGCCGCGAGTCTCACCCCATTCCGAGTCCCGCTGACGAGTGGGCCAGCCCCTCCCCCAAGACTATAGCCCACCCGCTTTTTTTTGGTATTTTTGCGACGGATTTAACTTTGGGACGGACCTTTTGTGTTTATTTTTGGGTAATGACTGTGCCCGTGAGCCTATTTCTTGCGCTAGCTGAGGGCGTCAAAGTGTCACCCTATTCCGAGTCCGGCGGATTTAAGCGGGCTGCCTTTCCCAAGGCTCATAGCCCATCGGGTTTTTGGGGTGTTTTGCGGCGGACAAAACTTGTGACGGGACCTTCTGGGGGCCATATTTTTGGACGCTGCTGTGCCCGTGGCCACCGGCACACGGAGGGCGCCGCAGTGTTGCCTCATCTCAGTCCGGGCGGACGGCGGGCCAGCCTCTCCCTGAAGGCTATAGCCCACCCATTTTTGGGCATTTTTATGGGACGAACTTGGGACGGGACTGGGCTTATTTTTGGCGCGGCTATGCTCAAGGTCTTATTTTTACATACGTGGAGGGCGCCTGCTAAGTCTCACAATGAATTCCAGTCCGGGCGACGGCTGGCCAGCCCTCCTCAAGGTTATAGCCACCCGTTTTTTGGGCATTTTTATGAAGTGACGAACTTGGGGACGGGATCATCGGGGCTTATTTTTTTTTTTGGGGCGGCTGTGCCCACGGTCTATTTTCAGCACACGGAGGGCGTCGAAAGTCTCGCCCATTCCAAGTAATGCGGACGTGCTTCAGCAGCCCCCTCCCCAAGGCTATCGCCCACTGTTTTTTGGGCATTTTTGCGGCGAACGAACTTGGGGACGGGACCTTCGGGGCGATATGCTGGGCGGTTCCCGCGCTTCCATTTTTGGCACGCGGAGGGCGCCGCAAAGTCTCGCCCATTCAGAAATCCTGGGGGCGATTTGTTGGCCAGCCTCCTCTAAGCAAAGCAGAAAGCCCACCCGCTTTTGGGGCATTTTTAAGTGCAGCAGACGAACTTGGGGACGGACTCTGGAGCTTATTTTTGGGCGCAGCTGTGCTCGCAGCCTATTATTGGGCACACGGAGGGCGCTGAAAGTAGCGCCACACCGGTCCAGCGGACGAACTTGGGGACGGGACCGGGAGCTGATTTGGACGCAGCTGTGCCCACAGCCTATTTTTGGCACAATGGAGGGCGCCGCAAAGCCCTTGCCGCATTCCGAGTCCAGCGGACGGCTCCGCCAGCCCTCCCCCAAGGCTAGTGTTCACCCGCTTTTGGGCATTTTTTATGGCGGATGTCCTGGGGACGGGATCTTCGGTTGAGTTTAGCGCGCCGCTGTGACCGCGCCTTATTTTTGGTACACGGAGGGTTTCGCAAAGTCCCTGGCCTATCTGAACGCGGACGGTTCGCCAGCCCCTCCCCCAAGCGATATAGCCATCTATTTTTTGGGTATTTTTATGGGACGAACTTGGAGACTGGACCAGCTTATGTTTGGATGTAGCCATGTCCGCGTCTATTTTTGAAGATCACGGAGGGCGCTGTAAAGTCTCACCCCACCAGTCCGCGGACGTGAAAGTTACGCCAGCCTCTCTACAAGGTAGCCTCACTGTTTTTGGGCATTGCCATGGCGGACGAACTTGGGACGGACTCAAGCTATTTTGGGCGGATATGCCCGCGGCTCATTTTTGGCACACGGAGGGCGCCACAAAGTCTGGCCCCCATTCCGAGTCCGCGGGACGAGGCGGAGCAAATTTCTCCCCAAAGGCTATAGCCCACCTGCTTTTGGGCATTTTTGGCGGGCGGGACGAACTTGGGGACGACCTTCTGGGCTTATTTTTAGGTGGTTGTGCTCATGCCTATTTTTGGCACAATTTGAGGGTGCCTCGCAGTCTCGCCCCATTCCGAACCGCGGACGGTTGGCCAGCCCCTCCCCAAGGCCATAGGCCCACCCGCTTTTGGGCATTTTTGCTGCGGACGAACTTGGGGACGGGACTTTCGGGGCTTATTTGGACGTGACAGCCAGCGCCTATTTTTGTACACGGATATAGTTCGGGAAGTCTCGCCCCCTATTCCAGTCCGCGAACGGTTAATAGCCCCCTCCCCAAGGCTGTAGCCTGATCTGCTTTTGGGTGATGGCATGGATTAACTTTGGGACGGACCTCAGGGGCTTATTTTTTTGCTGCTGCTGTGCCTGGGCGTCTATTTTTGGCACACACGTGGGCGCCGTGCGAACCACCCTATTCCGAAACCGCGGATTTGCTCGCCAGCCTCCCCCAAGGCTATAGCCACCATGGCATTTTTATAGGATGAATTGGAGACGGTAGCTTCGGGCTAATGTTTGGGCGTAGCCATGTCTGCGGCTCATTTTTGAACACGGAGGACGCTCAGAAGTTCACCTCTCATTCTCGAGTCCAAGGATTTGTTAAGCAGGCCCCTCCCCTGAAGGCTAGAAACAGCCTTCCACCGCTTTTTTGGGCATTTTTACAAGTGATAACTTGGGGGACAGGACTCGGGGTTTATTTGGGCGCTGCCAGATCAAGGTCTATTTGCACAGAGGGCTGCTGCAGTCTCGCCCCATTCCGAGTCCGCCGACGAGCACAGCCCTCCCTGCTGCCATAGGCCACCCGCTTTTGGGCATTTTGCAGCGATTTAACTTAGGGACGGGACTTCGGGGCTTATTTTTCGACGTGCTGTGCCCGCGTCTATTTTTGCATAATGGAGGGCGCTGCAGTCTCGCCCCATTCCGGAAGTCCGGCGGGATTTAGTTCGCCCGCTCTCACCTGGCTGTGCAATAGCCACCCATTTGGGCATTTTTGCGTGACGAACTTGGGGACGGGACTCGGGCTTATTTTTGGGCTGAAATTGGCACACGGAGGCCGCCTAAGTCTTCGCCCATTCGGAGTCCGGGGCATGGGATTTGGCGTCACAGCTCCCTCCCCAAGGCTATCGCCACCCGCTTTTGGGGTTTTTTACATGGACGGTCCTGGGGATGGGACCTTCTGGATGATATTTTTGGATGCGGCTCAGCCGCAGCCTATTTTTACATTAATGGAGGGTGCCTTAAAGTTCGGGCCCCATTCCGAGTCCATGAGATTTGCCAGCCCCCTCCGCCTAAGTGCCACGCCACCCGTTTTTTAAGCATTTACGGCGGATTTAACTGAGATTTTGACTTTTCTGTATTTTATTTTTGTTACTGCACTGGGCAGACTTACTTTTGGCACACTGAGGGCGCTGCAAAGTCTCGCCCATTCCGAGTCCGTTGATTTGCTATTAGCCCTCCCTCCCCAAGGCTATAGCCACCCGTTTTTTGGGTATTTTTAAGTGGCGGACGAACTTGGGACGGACCTTCGCGCCATTTGGCAAGGCTGTGCCCAAGGCCTATTTTTTGGCACACGGAGGGTCAGCCGCAAAGTCTCTGCCCCATTCGAGGTCCGGGCGGATTTGCTGGCCAGCCTCCCTGCCGCCATAGCCTACCCGCTTTTTTTGGGCATTTTGCGGCGGACGAACTTGGGGACGGACTCGGGGCTTATTTTTTGGGCGCGCTGTGCCAACGGCCTATTTTGGCACAATGGAGGGCGCTCGCAGTCTCGCCCCATTCCCGAGTCCGCAGACGAAGTTGCCAGCCCTTCCCCAAGGCCATAGCCCACCCGTTTTGGGCATTTTTGCGGCGGACGAACTTTGGGACGGGACCTCGAGGATTATTTTGCGCGGCTGTGCCCGCGGCCTATTTTTGGCACACTGAGGGCGCCGTAAAGTCTCTGCCCCCATCTCCGAACTGTGATGGGTTGGCTAGCCCCTCCCCCAAGGCTATAGCCCACTGTTTTTTGGGCAATTGCTGTGGCGGATGAACTTGGGGACGGACCTTGGGGTTTATTTTTGGCGCGGCTGTGCCTGCTGCCTATTTTTTACACACAATGGGTGCTTCGCAATGTCTCGCCCCATTCCGAGTCCGGGCGGACGGTTGGCCAGCCCTCCCCAAGGCTATAGCCCACCCGCTGTTTGGGCATTTCTACGGGCGGACGAACTTAAGACGACCTTAGGGGCTGGTTTAGCGCTGCTGCGTCGCCTTCTTTTACACTTGAGGGCGCTGCAAAGTCTCGCCCACCTCCGGCGTCCGCGGATGAAGTTGGCTAGTCGATCTTCAAGGCTATGGCCCACCCGCTTTTGGGGCACGGCGGTTGATGCAACTTAGTGACTGACCTTCGGGTGGCTGGTTTGTGCCGAATGCGCTCATACCTATTTTTGGCGTGATACATTGAAAGTCACATGTTCACTCCATTCCGTCCGGCGGATTTAGTTGCCAGCCCCTCCCCAAGGCTATAGCTCACCGCTTTTTTTTGGGCATTTTTATGGGGATTAACTTGGGGATGGACCAAGCTATTTTGGCATGGCTGTGCCTGCATTTATTTTTTGGTAATGGAGGCTGCCAACAAAGTCTCGCCTATTCCGAGTCCGCGGCTGAGCAACAGCTCCTCCTCAAAGTAGAACACCTGCTGCTGGGTATTTTCAGAGCGTGACGAACTGGGACGGACCTTCGCTTATTTAAGCAGTTCGCGTCGATTTTCGCACACGAGGGCGTCGCAGTTCGTTCCCATCTCCGAACCGGCGACAGTTGCCAGCCCCTCCCCAAGGCTGGCAGCTCACCCATTTTTTGGCATTTTTGCGCGGACGAACTTGGGGACGGACCTCGGGGCTTATTAAAGCCAGTCTGAGCTATTTTGGCATACACGGAGGGCACTGCAGAAACTCTCAAATCTCCTCATCTGAGTCCAGGACGGGCGGGCTAGCCTCCTCCCAAGGCTTACAGCCCACCGCTGGCATTTTCACACTGAACTGGTAATGGACCCTGGGCTTATTTTTAAGGCAATAGCTCGCGGCCTATTTGGCACATTTGAGGGGCCGCCGCAAAGTCTCTCCCCATTCCGAGTCCGTTGACGTTGGGCCTCCTCCTGGGCGGCCATAGCCCACCTGCTTGGCATTTTGCGATTACTAACGCCTAGTGTGATGTGACTTTGCTTATTTTTGGGGCACAATTGTGCCACATGTAACTGAACGAAGTACAAC